>SJYX01003886.1:102341-112884 GCA_006410675.1 Oreotragus oreotragus | reverse complement strand
GTCCTGGTTTAGGCTTCTTGTTTCACTGTAATATGAATAGCATCATTTTCATTCTTCAGCGTGTCTCAGTTTAGAGAATAAGTTACAACATATGGCTACAAAGGCACCTGGTTGTTATCATTTTAGTTGCTAAGTTGTGTCCAACTCTTTTGCAACCCCATGGTCTATAACCTGCCAGACTCCCTCTGTCCATGGGATTTTCCAGGCAAGAATACTGGAGAGGGTTGCCATTTTCTTCTCCAGAGGATCTTCCTGACCCAGGGATCAAACCAGTGTCTCCTTCATGGGAGGCAGATTCTTTACCACTTGAGCCACCAGGAAAGCCCACACAGACACAGACATGCACAGAGGGAAGAGTAAGTGAAGAGTTGCAGAGGAAATACCATGTGAAAATGAAGTACTGAGTGATGCGCCTACTCGTCAAGGAACACCAAAAATTGTCAAGAAACCACAAAAAGCTAGGAAGAGGCAAGAGATTCCTCTACATGTTTTAGAAAGAACAACACCCTGATGATAATCATAATTTTGGACTTCTAGCCTCCAGAACAGTAAAAATAAATTTCTCTTGTCTTAAGTTACCTGGTTTATGGCACTTTGTTACAGTAGCTATAGAAAACTAATAGGTTATTTCATTTAATTCCCTTAACTACTGTTAAGAAAAGGATATCACTTTTTACAAATAAGGAAATCAAGACTTAAAAAGTTAAGCAGCTAGCCAAGATCCCTTGAGCTTTGAATGCCTCCTTGGTTTTGCCAATTCCAGATCCTCGACTCCTAATCTGCTATCCTGTTGCTGCTGCTGCTAAGTCGCTTCAGTTGTGTCCGACTCTGTGCAACCCCATAGACAGTAGCCCGCCAGGCTCCTCCATCCATGGGATTCTCCAGGCAACAGTACTGGAGTGGGGTGCCATTGCCTTCTCTGAATTTGCTATACTAACTAAAGAATAAACAAGAATCCATGCTTTTTAAGTCTTCCATCCCTCCTCAGCTTGAACACCATTAGATCAAAATATCTACAAAGTGCTATGGGGCACTGCCTTCTCTCCCATGATGTGGGCCAGAAATACTTTTTCTCACCAAGAATGGCATATAGAGTGAAAATCAGGAAGTGGGAACAAAGGTAGCAAAACGAACTTTATGACAGAGGCAGGCTTGCCCATAGTATATGGAGCTGGCCAAATATGGAACTTTTCGTAAATCCCTCAATCTGATTTCTGTCTCCTTCTCTCTGGTCTCAGGCAATTTTGCTTATTCCTAAACTACAATACCTCCCCCTTTACTTTGTGCTATTGATAATTGTGGACCTATCTATAAGAATGATAAACTCCTTGAGAAAAAGGACCACGTTTATTTTGTTCTGTTGATGATATTGTTTTTCCTTCACTGAACCTAGCACAGTGATTTGTACAATTACTGCTTCTTATTAAAAATGTACCAAATGAAAGAAACAATCTCGAGAGGAATCAGCTTGTAAAAAGCCTTGCTCTTAAGTGAGAATAAGTTTAATGTGGCCAGAAATAAGGGCCATCAGGAGACTATTTCAATAATGAGATTATGTGCTCATTTGCCTCGAGGGCCTCTGTGAAACTGAGAAAAGCCTGTCTCATCTCCATTTATTAAAGCAACCAGGACATCAGAAAATATAGATAAATTATGGGACATGGTGACACAAAGTTGTGATGTGGTCTTAAATATTTCTATTTAACAACTTAATGCTTTTCCTTTAACTNCGCATGAGGTGGCCAAAGTACTGGAGTTTCAGCTTCAGCATCATTTCCTCCAAAGAAATTCCAGGGCTGATCTCCTTCAGAATGGACTGGTTGGATCTCCTTGCAGTCCAAGGGTCTCTCAAGAGTCTTTTCCAACACCACAGTTCAAAAGCATCAATTCTTCGGCACTCAGCCTTCTTCATAGTCCAACTCTCACATCCATACATGACCACAGGAAAAACCATAGCCTTGGCTAGACGGATCTTAGTTGACAAAGTAATGTCTCTGCTTTTGAATATGCTATCTAGGTTCGTCATTCCCAGTAGGTTTCCAATAACTGGTAGTTAATTTCATTGTACTGAAAGGGAGGGAGGGAAGATCATTCAAAAACACACTTTAACAGTTCAGTGATTTTTTTCGAGTCTACAAGCTATTCTAGATTCTTCACTAAGAAACATACAGTTGGAATTTTGTAATTGGCAGCATTTGGAAAACAGGATGTTTGATATATTGAATAATAACAATGAGATAATATGTATGTTTCCCACCATCTGGGAATTTTCACACTAGTCTTCATGTTCTTATTCATCCTCTTCTATTTAATTATACTCATTGTACCAACATAAATAATTTCTTTCACTGAAGAAGGTTATTAAATCTTTCATTCTTTATTTTTAACCTTCAAATAAGAATTATATGATTTCATATTCTTGGAGTGATTCCCTTTCTTTTTATTTTTACTTTTGAAACATTTTGTTAGTTTCATGTCAATTACTTTGAGGAATTAATGTTACTGTTTTGATTCCTTGTTAGCAAGTGGTAGACATAAGCATGGTAAATGATTAGTTTTTTAAATAATCAATAGCTTCATTCTTTAGTCCTTGTACTGTGCACAATATGGTTGTCTTGGAATTTATGATGATACTCAGTTTTTAAGTTCTTCAGGTTCTCAATCAATTGTGAACCCTTTGAAGTCTAATTGTTTAACTTTTAATTAAAAAAAATTCTTTGTCAGTGAAATTCATCAAGGGTCTTAAAGACATGTGTTTTTAAAGTGTGCACAACAGATTAGGAAAAACCTTCAACTAACACTCCTTTTATTTTATAGCTGGGCATAAAATTGGACATAATTGCATAACTGACTAGCTGTTATTACCTGGCATCTCGTGTGAGTGAGCTCAGTTGTTCTGTTATGTTCTGACTCTTGGCAGCCTTATGGACTGTAAGCCTGCTACACTGGTCTGGCCATGGGACTTTCCCGGCAATAATACTGGAGTGGGATGCCATTTCCTCCTTCGGGGTCCTTCCTGACCCAGGGATTGAATCTGCGTCTCCTGCACTGCCAGCCTGGTTCTTTACCACTGAGTCACCTGGGAAGGCTGCCTGACATACCACTTAGCAGTCCATTCAAAGGCCTCTCTGAGACTTTGGTCGTGGTGATGGTGGTGCTGACAGGGATGTTAGGAAGGACTGGGGAATGGGGCAGAGAGGACATGAAGGTGAACATTTGGCAGAAATTGTGAGCAACAAGCTAATGTTAGTGAATGATGTTTTACTGCATCAGCAGTAATTTGCTGAGGGTCCTGGGGAAATTTAGAAAAAAGTGAAGATAGGGGAGGTTCATAGACATATGAGATTTATTAGAAGTCCCACATTTGAAGCTTGCTTCCATCTCAGGACCACATCTAAGACCCAGAGACACAGGGCCTTTGTAATACAATACTAAGGCTGGGCCAGATTCAAAGAGAATCACTCTGCCTTTCCTCCTGGGCTAGGAAGCACCAAATAACAACCAGCAGAGCCTGTGCAACTTGAAAGTGCTAATCACTCAATCACGTCTGACTCTTTTTGATCCTATGGACTGTAGCCTGCCAGGCTCCTCTGTCCATGGGATTCTCCCCACAAGAACACTGGAGTGGGTAGCCATTCCCTTCTCCAGAAGATCTTCCCAACCCAGGAATCAAACCCAGGTTTCCTGCATTGCAGGAAGATTCTTTATCATCTGGGCCGCCAGGCAAGCCCTATATAACCTGGGGAGTCACAAGCACTCTGCTCGGAATGCTCGTCTCAGTTCCCTTGGTGGAGCTGTCTGCCTGTGTGTAGGTATTTGAGTGCATCCCCTCTGCGTTTCTTCACTGAGCAGCCTGGCTGAGGATTTTAGTGCCTTGTTTTCAGTCCGCCCCACAGCCTTCTTGTCTATAGATGTGGTGACCCATAAAGTCTTTGTCTCTTCCTCGTCATTTCAGTCTCAGCTCAAATGTCATCTCTTTGTGCAGTCCTTTCCCAACCACTCATGATTCCACTTCTCCCCAACACAAATACCCCATCACTTTCTATCTCATGGTTCTATTTTGTTTTCTTCATTATAATTGTTATCTGAAGTTACATTGTTCTGTTCAGTTCAGTTGCTCAGTCGTGTCCTACTCTTTGCGACCCCATGAATCGCAGCACGCCAGGCCTCCTTGTCCATCACCAGCTCCCGGAGTTCACTCAGACTCACGTCCATTGAGTCCGTGATGCCATCTCATCCTCGGTCGTCCCCTTCTCCTCCTGCCCCCAATCCCTCCCAGCATCAGAGTCTTTTCCAGTGAGTCAACTCTTCGCATGAGATGGCCAAAGTACTGGAGTTTCAGCTTTAGCATCATTCCTTCCAAAGAAATCCCAGGCTTGATCTCCTTCAGAATGAGCTGGTTGGATCTCCTTGCAGTCCAAGGGACTCTCAAGAGTCTTCTCCAACATCACAGTTCAAAAGCATTGCATTTTTACATGTTTATTATCTCTCTCTCTCTTCATTGGAGTATAAGCTCCATACAGGTAGAGATTTTATTTTGTTCACAACTGAATGCGTGGTAGATAGATGCATGTGCTTGCTACATAGAAAGTACTGTGTAAGAATTCACTGAGTGAATAAATCCTCATAAAACCAAGAAGTGCCATGGGACTCAACAATACCCTAATATAAAATAAAAATTTAACAATAGCAACAAAGGAATGCTATGGGAAAAAGATATGGTTTCTCAAGTTCTTCTAGGAGTTCATTTTGATTTACAAAATTCCCTGTTCATTCCACTCCAAGAGTGAGAGGTTTTACTAGACATGGTTTTAGGTCTTGTCTATAATGTGTGGCATTTACAAAAACCTCTCCTTTTCTGATCATCTCAGAATTTCTTGAACCAAGGCTAGTATGCTGCTTTTGAAACTTAAAACCCGTTCACATTTTATTTACCAGAGGGAATTCAATTTCCTACTTGCTTTACAAAATGTTACAGGTGAAATAGATATGGGAGAGTGGCGGAGATGAACTAACAACTCCAATCAGACCGATTAAGTGAAGATAAGGAAAGGTGATTTAGACTCACTTATTTACAGAGAACAGGTAGACAACTCAGTACCAGGATGAGGGGCTTTTGCATTTTCCCAGTCACAACCCTGTGGGCTGGAGGCCTGTGTTCCCACATTTCCCTAAGCAAAGGCAATTATCTCAATTCTTCTGGAATTTTTACCTCAATTTTAAATGTGAAATATAAAATAAAAAAAGTACCATGCAGGACAAATAAAACCTTTCTAAGAATCCTAGATAGCCAGTACACTCTCTGTTGATGTTTCGTTGCTCAGTTGTGTCTGACTCTTCTGGGATTCCGTGGACTAGAGTCCACCAGGCTCCTCTGTCCAGGGGGTTTTCTGGGCAAGAATACTGGAGTGGGTTAACATTTCCTTTTCCAGGGGATTTTTCCTGACCCAAAGGATCAAACCCATTTCTTTTGCTTTGCAGGTGGATTCTTTACTATTGAGCCACATGCTCCCAGGCTAGGAGCTAAAAGAAAGTCTTTGGGCCAATTTCTAGGCTATGTAGTGTCTGTTTTAAGAAAAACAATTCTTTTTAGCTGATGGGAGATATGGGAAAGAATTCTGGAGTGTTCCTATTTGTGTATATAATACACAATACACTTAGTTTTATAATATAAAGTTTCTAAAATTTTAAGTAGTGTCTCTCAAAAGATCTACAGTTAAGGACTGACTAAAAAAAAATTTCCTATCTGTCATAGTCTGACATTCTGTAACATACAATATAAATGAATTACTTGATAGGCAATCCTGTGCTTGGATGTCATGATAATTTCAAATTCCTGTAAGAGTTTCTAAATATATATTCTCAATTTCTTTACTTGTCTCCTTGCAGGCCAGTAACTAGCAGTTGGCAGATTAGGATAACAATTTGAGTAGTAACTAGCATGCCTGAAGGCAAGAATATCACAAATACTCTTCTCCATGTTTTACAGTTTCTTGCATCTCTCTCTTATCTTTGGATTCTGAGCTCCTTAATGGCAGAGTCTCTGTGCTTTTTAATTTTCTATTTCTGAGCCTAACTCAATGCCTGACATGAAGCAGGTGCTCAGTGAATGTGTGCTGAGTGAATAAATGTACTAAGATAGGTGAAGACCTTAACAAGAAAATTGTCCATTTTGTAGATAATAAAATGTATCTTCAGTTTCTCATTTTCTACAATAGAATTTGATTCAATCAACATTCTCAGACTTGATCCCTGTGCCCAAAAGACCCTGGGTGGAAAGAAGCCCTTCTAGGCTCTCGTTTTCTGTTTACCTTTATTTACTTATTCATTTATATAGCTGCACCACTCAGCATATGGGACCTTAGTTCCCTAACCAGGGTTCGAACCTGCATCCCTTTTCTAAAGAAGTAAAATCATATAAGTTCCTTGAGACTGCCTCATTTCAATGAAAATTTTGAGCTGTTTAATTTATTGCATACCAAGCTTCTTTGACAGATGCTAAAGCTGAAACTACAATACTTTGGCCACCGATGCGAACAACTGACTCATTTGAAAAGACCCTGATAGTAAGAAAGATTGAAGGTGGGAAGAGAAGGGGACGACAGAGGATGAGGTGGTTGGATGGCATCAGCCACTCAACAGACATGTGTTTGAGCAAGCTCTGGGAGGTGGTGAGGGACAGGGAGGCCTGGCAGTCCATGGGGTTGCAAAGAGTCGGACACAACTGAGCAACTGGGCAACTGAACTGAAGCTTATTCTCTGAGAACTGGGAATTTATCTGTAATTGGACCGTTTCTATAATGTGACTTCTTCTATTGTATGCTAAGTCAGTTTGTAAATATGTGATGCTCTGCTCAGATGCCATGTTACTGCTGCTGCTGCTAAGTCACTTCAGCCGTGTCCCACTCTGTGCGACCCCATAGACAGCAGCCCATCAGGCTCCCCCATCCCTGGGATTCTCCAGGCAAGAACACTGGAGTGGGTTGCCATTTCCTTCTCCAATGCATGAAAGTGAAGAGTGANCTGCTGCTGCTAAGTCATTTCAGTCGTGTCCCACTCTGTGCGACCCCATAGACGGCAGCCCACCAGGCTCCCCCATCCCTGGGATTCTCCAGGCAAGAACACTGGAGTGGGTTGCCATTTCCTTCTCCAATGCATGAAAGTGAAGAGTGAAAGTGAAGTCGCTCAGTTGTGTCTGACTCTTAGCGACCCCGTGGACTGCAGCCCACCAGGCTTCTCCGTCCATGGAATTTTCCAGGCAAGAGTCCTGGAGTGGCGTGCCATTCCTAACTATTCAAATACATCTCTAAAACGTACGTTATTTGTAAATGGAGAAATAGCTTTTAGAAACAGAGGAACAGAGAAAAAGAGCCTATTCCTCTCATTTCTTCTGTTTCCAAGGTGGGTCTTTCTCCACCTTCTCTGTCCCTGTGCTTCTCCTGTTGCTTGCATTTCATCCAGACACACACAGGCTCCAAATTCTTCAAGGAGGAACTTCCCTCGGTTCCCTTGGATAATTCTCTGGAATGCACTGGTTTGGGGGAATGTTGTAAAAGCTAAAGGCAAGAGGAGGAGGAGAAGGAAGCCAGGGATGATATGCTGAGATTTAATTGCTACTTCCTTGAATAAAGACACTTCGTTTGGGCTGGAAGCCCTTGCTGTAGGGGTTGTGGCTCCCACAGGCCACTCCTGGCTGTGATAATCACCGAGATCCTTTGAACCAGCCTCTCCAGGGATCAATCCACAGCCGGGAAGTGACTTCCTGATTTTGTGAAATGATTGACCATAACAGTCAATGTTGCTTAATGACCTTATCAATATGTACCTCTTTTGACTGAAAAATTAATAAGAGATATAAACTTTTTGTTTGTTCATGCCTATGGGGAGGAGGATGAATATCTTCAAGTCATTTGGAAGTGAGTGGAACAGAGGTTCACATACTTAGCAAAATCAGCAATAAATAGACCCCAACTGAGCTTCTTTATACATTTGTGTTTGCCCTTAAATAGTTCTCTTCATGGCCTCAAATAGGATTTTAATGATAGAATGGCAGAAACACCAGCTGGTGAAATGGATAGAAATCTGCTTTCCCTTCTTTGGAAGACGGAAGATGCCAGCACATGTTCTTGCAGTGTTATTTGGTCTGCTTTTGAAGGCAGGACTTAATCTGGAGACAGAACACAGACACACCTTAACACGTCCGTTAACATATCTCCTCTGCCTCTGATCCTCCTGACTCTTTTCTAAGGACCCTTGTGATTACATCAGACCCACTCTTGATGACTTCCACTCTTGATGCCCACTGCTTGATACCCTCCCCACTTCAAGATCCTTAACTTAGTCACACCCACAAGTCCCTTTTGCCAGGTAGCATAACCTGGATGTGGACAGCTTTGGGAACATCGTTATTCAGCCTGTCACAGCCCATCGTTGTGAAAACCAGGGCAGTAGGGAAGAAATGTGTGCTTAACTCGCCTCTGGGCCTTTCTGGCTGGCTGAGTCACTGCCTCCATCAGGCTTGATCTTCTAGTGACCTGCCCTCCTATTTGACACCAGAATACTGAATGCTTCCGCCTGACTTCACTGTTTCTGAGCTCCAAAGCTGTAATGGCCACTTGTGCTTTGGAGGTTTATATGAATTATTTAAATTTTTAAAATGACCCCCCTCCCACGTAGACATTAACATTTCTGTTTTACAAAGCAAGAATAAATTATTTGCTCAAAAAATATAGCGGGAAAGGGGTAGATCTGGTATTTAAAACTAGTTCTTTGATTTCAAACTCATGTGTTTTATTTTTCCTTACTGCTTTCCCACTTTTCATCAGAGGGAATCCTCAGGCTCCATCCCAGCATTGCCAATGGGCTCTTTCCTGTTCCTGATTCATTCTCACTCTGTGTTCTGTGTGACTGAAGACCCATCTAGTCTCATTCCCGATGACTGAGAGCAGAAGTGAATCACAAAATGTGCTTGGCCTCTTAGACTTTATTCTTCCATTTCTATTGCAACATAGCTTAAGAGAGAGCGTCTCCCAAAGCAGCTCGAGCCTGCGACTGGATGAGACAATGTAATGCCTTCTAGGAAACCTCCAGGAAGCCCACCCCACTGTCCCTGGGAAATGCGATGGCAATTTCTTCCCAGGCAATGAGCAACTCCAGTCCCAGGGTAACGTAGATGATTGTCATGGGCAAGGCCTACTGGAATTTAATGGAAAGAACAAGGACAGTTTCTCATGAAGTTATGACTAAATATAGAGAAATAGTCCAAGCACTCACTGGGGCTTTAGCACGTAAATATCCCATTTTGTGCACACAGCCTAACACAGTACCTGAAACAAAAGGGTAGTACTTAGTTCGTAGATGATTGTCATGGGCAAGGCCTACTGGAATTTAATGGAAAGAACAAGGACAGTTTCTCATGAAGTTATGACTAAATATAGAGAAATAGTCCAAGCACTCACTGGGGCTTTAGCACGTAAATATCCCATTTTGTGCACACAGCCTAACACAGTACCTGAAACAAAAGGATAGTACTTAGTATATTTGATAAATTCAGCCCCAATACTCAGTTATGTCAAAACCGACACTGGTCACCATTTCATGCCTCAATACTAGAAGTATAGACTGGACTGACTTGTCATTTTAGCAGAACTGGTTTCAAATGTATCACCATCATTACTAATATTTTCATATACTAAGAAGTTGGTGTGTGCCATGTATTGGAGAAGCATCCAAAACACCTACAAATGATTCTATACCACAATTTATATCAGATGCAATAAAAGCCTCTCACTGGTTATATTCTTAGTAAGACCACATTTGTGACTGTTAGCTTTAAAATATGTTCTGTCTTTGAAGCAATAATACTAAACAAGCCTGTATCCAGCAGTGATGAGAAGATCCCTTCTATGATTGCTGTGGCTAAGTCATTATAGTCCAACTCTGTGCAACCCCATGGACTGTAGCCTGCCAGGCTCCTCTGTCCATGGGATTCTCCAGGCAAGAATACTGGAGTGGGTTGTCATGCCCTTCTCCAGGGGATCTTGCTGACCCAGGGACTGACCCTGCGTCTCTTACATCTCCTGCGTTAGCACGTGGGTTCTTTACCACTGGTGCCGACTGGGAAGCCCCTCTATGATTAAGTTAGCTTAAAAAATAATTATCAAAAATTTCAGGTTGCTAAGAGTATACAGGCAAATTTGCATTCACATGGGTCAATGGCATAACCTCTGTTTGAGTTCTAGAATTCACCAATGATGTAATATTTGAGAACATTAGCCTGGGTTTGTGGTTAATGTGTTTAGTTTCCTCAAAGGCTCAAATATTTAAGAAGACCTAACTAACATGAGGAAGTAAGTAGTGTTAGCTCTCTTTGGTCCAAATGTTTGATATTTTATGTATTTGATTTATTTTGCGTTTTGAAAGTTGTGCAACGTTTTTAAAATGTATTCTTATCATATTTATACATTTAAAGAGTTAACTATGAAAGATTTACATTGAAAAGTAGTTTTTTTTTCCCCTCCTTCCTCAGAGATGTCCTCTTTAA
>SJYX01003886.1:75643-86898 GCA_006410675.1 Oreotragus oreotragus | reverse complement strand
AGGAGGGAATGGCAAGACATACTTAAAGTGATGAAAGAAAATAACCTACAGCCCAGATTACGGTACCCAGCAAGGATCTCATTCAAATATGAAGGAGAAATCAAAAGCTTTACAGACAAGCAAAAACTGAGAGAATTCAGCACCACCAAACCAACTCTCCAACAAATGCTAAAGGGTCTTCTCTAGACAAGAAACACAGAAAAGGTGTATAAACTCGAACCCAAAACAATAAAGTAAATGGCAATGGGATCATATTTATCAGTAATTACCTTAATTGTAAATGGGTTGAATGCCCCAACCAAAAGACAAAGACTGGCTGAATGGATACAGAAACAAGACCCTTATGTATGTTGTCTACAAGAGACCCACCTCAAAACAAGGGACACATACAGACTGAAAGTGGAGGGCTGGAAAAAGATATTCCACACAAATAGAGACCAAAAGAAAGCAGGAGTAGTAATACTCATATCAGATAAAATAGACTTTAAAACCAAGGCTGTGAAAAGAGACAAAGAAGGATACTACACAATGATCAAAGGATCAATCCACAAAGAAGATATAACAATTATAAATATATATGCACCCAACATAGGAGCACCTCAATGTGTAAGATGAATGCTAACAAGAAACTAAAGATTTTTCAAACCCACTTGCAATGGGTAGTTGTCTGTCTGGAAAAGGGAAAGCAGCTAATCAAATCTAGTACTTGTTTGCTTATTATTTAAGGCATCTTGTTCTAAGGATTTTCACCTACTTTTCTTTAGATCTTGGCCCTTAAAAATTTTATGATCTTAAATCTAGAGATTATAGCCCCTATCTTTTAAAAAAAAATATGTATTTATTTGATCCTGGCAGTAGATATGCGGTTTCTTGATCAGTTCAGTCGCTCAGTTGTGTCCGACTCTTTGCGACCCCATGAATTGCAGCACACCAGGCCTCCCTGTCCATCACCAACTCCCGGAGTTCACTCAGAGGACAAACCAATTATTACTTATGGAACCTCTGTGACAGTTCCCCAGGGCTCAGTCCCTCATGGGCCACACGGTAAGGATGGCTGTCACCTGCACATGTGGTGGGTTCATGCCACTGGAGAGGAGCCCTCCAAATTATAACTTTTGGAGTTTATAATAAGAACAATCTTGCCCTGTCTTTCCCTCAGAGAGAGAGGAGAACACTTTTGAGCTTTTATTCTGTGGAATGTAAATAAATCCTCTCTAGAGACATGAACCTAGGTCCCTAGGTCTATTACTCTTTGGAATATAAACAAATAGCTCCTTCTCTCCAGATATCTCTGTCTTTAACTTGTAAGACTTGTTCACCATTTAACATCCTTAAACTTAGGTTGCCAGCAGTCTGATCAGGGGGCTCAAGCCATGCAGAAACAGGAAAATAATAGTTGTACCTAATGCTAACAGACCCATAGTATAACTTATATGTCCCATGAAACCCCATGTATCATTTCTCATATTGTTTATTATGAAATTTCTTTCTCATGAAAATTTAAAAGCAGCATTGAATATTTGTATACTTATTCAGAGTTCCTAAGGTCATTTACATTTAGCTATTGTTATGGGCTGACTGAGTGTGTTAGTCACTTAGTCGTGTCCAACTCTTTACAATCCCATAGATTGTAGCCCCCCAGACTTCTCTGTCCATGGAATTCTCCAGGCAAGAGTACTGGAGTGGATAGTCATTCCCTTCTCCAGGAGTTCTTCCTGACCTAGGGATCAAACCCAGGTCTCTTGCATTGCAAGCATATTCTTTACCATCTGAGCTACCAGGAAAGATGGGCTGATTGATTCCCTTTCAAAATTTGTTTGTTTGTTGAATGTTCAATGCTCAGTACTTCTGAATATAATTGTGCTTAGAGAGAGAGCCTTCAAGGAGGCAAAATGAGGTTATATAGGTGGGCTGTAATCAATGTGACTGTGTCTGGAAATAGGACCTTCAAAGGGATGATGAAGTTTAACTGAGGTCATTAGCAGGGAGCCCTAATCCAATAGGACTGGTGTCCTTGTAAAGAAAAGGAGAGACACCGGGGGTGTGCATGTGCAGAGAAAAGGTGAAGTAAGGACGCAGCAAGAAGTCAGTCACCTGCAAGCCAAGGACAGAGGCTGCCAGAGAAACCAAATCTCCCTCTACCTTGATCTTGGACTTGCAGCCTCCAGCACTGTGTACAAACCAATTTCTGTTGTTTAAGCCATGGTTCTCTGGTATCTTAATATGGCAGCCCTAGCAAACTAGTACAGATTTTATTCACTTATGTTTTTTGCTGATTGTTGTTCAGTTTCTAAGCTGTGTCTGAATCTTTTGTGACCCCATGGATTATAGCCTCCCAGACTCCTCTATGAGATTTTTCAAGAAAGAATACTGGAGTGAGTTGCCATTTCCTTTTCCAGGGGATCTTCCTGACCCAGGGATTGAACTTACATCGCCTGCATTGCAGGCAGTTTTTTTTTTTTTTTTTACCACTGAGTAGTCAGATCCAACCAAGATGACTTTAAAAAGCTGTCTCTCTGGCACTGGATTTCTAGGAAATCTTGTTTCTATCTTGATTACTACTGCTAAATCTTTGAAGATCCATGGGTTCAAAATAACCCAGAATCAAGGGGAAAATGAAACAATGGAGAGCTGCTGAAATTATAAATAACACTATAACATATTATTGACATAAGTATAATTGGCAAAAGGAGAAGGGGGAAGCAGAGGATGAGATGGTTAGATAGCACCACTGACTCAATGGACATGAATCTGGGCAAACTCCAGAAGATGGTGGAGGACAGAGGAGCCTGTTGTGCTATATTCCCCGGCGTTGCAAAGAGCCAGACACAGCTTAGAGACTGAACAGCAACAAATAACCAGCACATTTAAATGAACCTTTTATTTCACTAAGATGAGTTACCATGCATGTGATGATAATATACCATAAAGCCATGTTTAGCTGAAGATGCTTAGCAAATCTGTTATTACCGATTTACGATGTTTCTCTCATGTTTCAAGTCTCTTCTCACACTTTCCATCTAGCCCCACTTACCGCTTTATCTAATGACCATGTCATCTCTAAATCTACACATGTGAAGGCACCTTGACTTATCTCTCCTTTCCTCCTGAATCTACAGTCATCACTCCTGCTCTGGATCCCTTCCATTTTCATCATCCCCAAAGCTCTCTTACTTCAGGAATATATTCCCTTTTCTGTATATTCAGTTTCTTTCTATCATATCGTTGCAATCACACCAGCCCCTTCATTGACACTGCATCTCTATCAGTTTCCATTCCATTATTCTCTCTTATGTAAATGCTCATAAACGTTTACACTTTCACTCCTAGTCACTATCTTTTTTTTGTTTTTAAACTGTTTATTCAGTATTGGAGCATAGCCTATTAATAATGTTGTGATAGTTTCAGGCACACACCAGAGTGACTCAGCCATACACATACATGTATCCATTCTCCCCTTCCCTTCCAGGCTGCCACATAACACTGAGCAGAGTTCCCTCTGCCATACAGTAGGTCCTTGGTGGTTATCCATTTTAATTATAGCAGTGTATACATGTCCATCCAAACTTTCTCGCTATTCCTCCCCTGCAATCCCCACCCCCAACCATAAGTTCATTCTCTAAGTTTGTGACTCTCTTTCTGCTTTGTAAGTTCATTTGTATCATTTATTTTTAGATTCTGTATTTCAGGGATGTTTCTCTTTCTCTGTCTTACTTCACTCAGTATGACAATCTCTGGGTCCATACATGTTGCTGCAAATGACATTATTTCATTTTTAAAATCACTAATATTCCATTGTATCTATGTACCACATCTTCCTCATCCATTCCTCTGTGAAGGGGCATTTAAGTTGTTTCCATGTCTTGAATATTGTAATCCACATCTTTTTTTTTATTCAATCCTTTAACTCCTACTGTTCTTGCTTCTTTTTATGTTTAGAAATTTTTTCAGTTACTAGGTACTGCCACATTTCAAAATCCTTGAAGTTCGTATTGTGCATAGTCTATCAGTAAGTCTCATAGAAGTTGATTTCTCCCAACTTGGAGACCATCTCTTTGGTTTCCACTTGCCTCACTGCATATCCTTTCTGTCTCCTTTCCTTATCTCCTCCTATCATTATTGGGCTTTTATACAACTCAATACAGAGATGCCTTCTCCCTCTACTCTCTCCCTAGATAATGTCATTCATTATCAAGGCTTTAGCTGCCATTTGTGTTTTGACAGATATTAAAGTATCTTCATTGAAGGCATCTCCTTGATGCTGATTATGTTCACATAGATGTTTCATATTCATTTTAATTTCATATTTCACCTTTGCTTAAATATTTCATAAACACCTTTCCTTTCCCCTGGTTCCTCTTTGTAGTAAATAACCCACCCAGTTGATCAAACTAGAATCTTGGAAAACACCTCAAGCCATAATTATGTAATTGGAGTTTCTGATAAGGGTTTATTTTATATACTTTTAATTAAACTTGTGTTTAGAACAATTTCCAAGCATTGAATCACAAATTCATATTAAATATAGAATAAAAGGACAAAATCATACTCTCTAACGACCTTTGCCATTGACAGCTTCATGCCTCCCCTCTCTTTCCTTTGTCTCTCTTTGGTCCAGATCTGCATCTAGGAAAATAAATTAATACTGCATCTTTACAGAACCGTTTGGTAGAATAACCAGTTTACAAGCTAGGCTGTGGGCTTACCCTCACTGCCTTACTAAAAATATATCAGTAATCAAAAGTGTTATACTCTTCTGTTAGGTTTGAGAACAGTAAGATTTCCCTTGTTTATGTTTTTCAGTGATAAAGTATGTAAGAAATGAACCTGTACCAAATAAGTGGTATGGTAGGCAAGTCCAAAGATGAAGCATTATTTTTTTTTCACGCTATTTCCACAAAATCTGTTCATCACCCCACTGGGATGAGTCACATATTATTCATTGTGGATAATAAAATTCATCTCAGGCGTTTATGAGTGTTGTTGCTTGTCCTGAGCACCTGTCCTGTTTGACGCTAGATGAAATGTTGCCTCTGAATTATTTTGAAGACCTTGGCTATCTACTTATAACAGGAAAATTGGAGCATTTCAGCTGTGGGAGACCTTGGCAAATATTTGACATAATACCTGGGACTTCAATTTTGGCATGGTATTACTTTTTAGTTATTTAGAGCTTAAAAGAATAAATATTACCTGTGATGATAATTTTGGTTTCTAAATTCTCTTTAAATAGTAATGAAGAAATCTGTCACCTTTTCTCTAATGTTTTATGTCACATTTTTATTAATGTTTCAGTGCTTATGTCTTGCATACAAAGTATAAATGCTTTCCTTCTTCTTCTATTCAATATTTGAAGAACTTTCGATTATAAAAATGTTAAAAACTAAAATTATTGCCATGAGCAATGTGTGACTCTTCAGTTTTTAATCAATTGAAATCTAGAATCAAATTCTAGAATTGTAGCAAGCATTTCAGCTTGGTAATCATTTATTGAGCACTTCCTATGTAGCTGGCACTGCCACAAGTAACTCGACAAGGTCAGCATTAATGGCATGAAGGATGCAGTCCACCTGCTGGCTAGCTTGGCAGGCATTGCTAATTTTTAACTATAATCTTTCAAAATGAATTCAGAGGCTGTCTTCTTTGCAGTCAGTTTCAATATAGGTCACTTTCATGCCGGCACATCATATTTACAGTTTCAGTTTTAGCAGGGTCAAGATTTGTGAAGGATCTGAGATTTTTCTCCTACTTGCAAGCCAATAGATGATCTCGTTACCTTTTCGTGGAAGCTAGAAAGAGGCATGAAACTCCCAGGTCAGAGACAAAGGACTTTATTACTGAAGGTACAACATGCAGCATGAGCATCAGTGTTTTTTTTTTTTAAGAATTAGTATGTTTTATGCTCATTTTCTCAGACCCAATCCTCATAAGAAAAAAGGGCAGATGTTACCTGCACAGTAGTTGTGTTAGAACTCTAAGCCTAGGGAATACATGGGAAATAAGCCTGCTTGCCCTTTGTGTCAGGGGGAGAAATTATTTCTGTTTTTCAGGCCTGTTGCTACACAAAGATCTTTGAAAAGATAGACTTTAACAAAGGGTGGTCTGTGCCTTTACTTAGAAGACTTGTAGAAACACAGAAGACCCAAGGAAAGTTGTCTCCCAACAAGCAAAATGTTTTGTCTCTCAAAGTATAAACGATAAACTTGGGATCTCATCCTCTTCAAGCTATTCTATATCACATGTTCTTCTCCAGAAGACAGAAAGATGATTAAAATTGTACTTTAACAGTTGAATCAAGGTACTTTGTATACGAATAGGGAGCAATCTAAGCAACCAATTTAAGATGGAGCAGTGAAAGTTAATCTTTAGCTTTCATTTGGCACACAGGTACTGTACCTGAATTGGGGCCAGGTATCTTTTTAGTAGTAAAATTAATGAGCATAAAGGCCATTTGAACAGTTTTGATTATTCTTCTTTTTGACCAGTCCTGCTATGAAATGTAGATCTCAGTCTTGCTCTCTTGAAAAATTTTGTCAAATTAGTATCTTTTTTGTTATTTTATTACAGATATTTCCCAATATATACAAAAATACAGAAAAGAGTATAATGAACCATATGTATACATCATTCAATTTAATCAGTTTGTCAACTCATGGCCAATCTTGTTTTCTTTCCCTGTCTCCCTTTATTATTTTAAAGAGATCTCAGACATCACATCATTTTATTTTAAGGAGCTATTTTTGCTGTTTTCCTCTTTTTGCTCATTGCATTGTGATGTTGATTCTGACATCTTTGCGTATTTGCAAACCTGTCTGCATAACTGTTTATTTGAATCTTGTTTGGGGGCTAGATATATAGGTATGTTATACTGTATTTTTGCCATATTTTTATTCTTTAACTGCACTCTCTTTACTCATGAGGATGGGAGTCCCAATATGATCAGATTTGGACACTGAAGGAAGAGGATCTAAAGCTTGAATTTTTCCTTTTGATAAAGACAAATCCTAGTTTTGGATAATTTCTTTATAACCCAGCAAAGATGTTGGTATGCCTTTCTCTCATGAGATATACAGCCATGAAATTCCTTTAGATCTGCTAGGATGACTGGTACCTCTGAAAATTCCAATGCTGCTGCTGCTGCTGTCGTTTCAGTCATGTCTGACTCTGTGTGACCCCTTAGACAGCAGCCCACCAGGCTCCCCCGTCCCTGGAATTCTCCAGGCAAGAACTCTGGAGTGGGTTGCCATTTCTTCTCCAATGCATGAAAGTGAAGTCACTCAGTAAGTGTCCGACTCTTCGCGACCCCATGGACTGCAGCCTACCTGGCTCCTCCGTCCATGGGATTTTCCAGGCAAGAGTACTGGAGTGGGTTGCCATTGCCTTCTCCGGAAAATTCCAATAACCTTCCTTAATTAATCAATTCATCCAAGCCATGAATCAGTCTTTATGTTTCCATCTGAGCCTTTTCCTGTTTATCTACAGCTTTAGGAATGAGTTGCCAGAAGATGAAAGTAGAGCTCAGACTTCAAAGTAGAGCTGGCCCCATATTCTATAGAGACTTAGGTCTGTATGTTGTGATAAAAAGAGATGCTAGTAGAACTTCTGACTTAGTACAATTCTTTACGATAATCTCTCAGAAGTACAAAGTAAGGCTTCCTTTCAGCTTTAGAGCAGTCTCCTGGGAGATGGTGACTTGTCTTTTAAAATTTAAGTGCTAATTCTTGCAGTGAAGACACAGACATAGAGAACAGACTTATAGACATGGGGCAGTGGGGAGGAAGGAAAGGGTGGGAAGTATAGAGAGAGTAACATAGAAACATACATTAGCATATGTAAAATAGATAGCTGATGGGAATTTGCTGTATGACTCAGGGAATTCAAACCGGGGCTCTATAACAACCTAGAGGGGTGGGATGGAGAGGGATGTGGGAGGGAGGTTCAGGAGGGAGGGGACATAGGTCTACCTATGGCTGATTCACATTGGTGTTTGGCAGAAACCAATAAATACTGTAAAGTAATTAGCTTTCAATTAAAAATTTTTTTGAAAAGAATGAGAGTGGAGACATCAGAGATAGTTAAATGATAATAAAGGAATATCATGAAAAAATTTAGGTACCAAGTTTTTACATAGAATTACTTTAAATTTGTGGTTCAGACATTATCCTATAGCCCCCATAATACATAAGCCAACTTTATGGTTGTTAGAGTGGGACAGGAGATCGTGATGCAAAAAGGAAGCAATCTTCCCTTAAGGATGAGGTAGTTGATTGTATCCATCATGATAAACTTAATAAATCTACTGTATAGAAAAAAAATTTTTCTCACCGATTGGAGTTTCTAAATAAGAGGTAAGAACCAAGGAAGCTGAAAAAGTGAAAAATGGAGTGTTTGGCAAGGGATTGGGAGTTCAGGACTCGGGTCTGGAGTGGTGAGAGTTTAATGGCATCTGTCTTAAGGAATCAGATAAATTTTAGGGATGGAAGAAAATCATCGCCACTGCAACCTTGTACAAAGGCACTGGCATGTAGCCATCAGAGGACTGAAAACAAAATGAAAGAACATTGATGGACTTTCTTTGTTTGGTGTTCGTTTATTCCTATTACTGTTTGGTTGGGTTTTTAAAGCAGTTCTTTTTGGAGAGTGCAAATTTTTTCTTGTGAAGCACACCAGCAAGTTTTACAGTGTATCTAGTCAATAAGGAAAATTTTTTCCTTTTGTTTTCAACACATTTTCACATGTACTACTGTAGAACTTTTAGGAAGAAAATCCAAGATTATATTATATGCACACTTATAGATAACTAAATTTCTTCTTTTTGGTATCAATGTAGGTAAGCATTTTAAGAAAATGACTCTATGTTCATGCTGATGTCTTTGATAATATGTGATCTGTGGCAAACTTGTGAATCTACCATGTGTTCTATTTAATCTTTTTCTTAGTTCTCTGCCACACAAAATATTCTATAAACATTTTTCATAAAAAAAATCAACAATTACCAGTTAATAATTTTGCATGTGACAATTTTATCTTTTATTCATCTTCACAGGAAAGCACAACACAATCTTTAAATAGAATATTAAAAGATTCCTTTTCAGAGAGCACCAGCCATGTTTCTCCAATAGCTTCTAATAATACTAAGTAGGGGAGAACAGTGCACTGAATCAGTCTCGCAGTGTTACACAATCGCTTAAGGTCAGTTACATAAGGAAATAGACAAATAAGGCAAAAGCAAACTTCTGCATTTGTGAAAGGAAAAAAAAAAACCAACCAAGATATATAGAATGGAAATGGCAATCGGTTCAGAGTTGGCTGCATTCAGGATCTTATTCATCACTCATCAGCTTTTCAGGTTGCTTGTTGCAGTAAGGTTTTTTAGGTTATTTATACCCTTACAATTGCAGAGGGAATGTGAGGAGAAATTTCCAGTAATTAAATACAATCTTATTGATTTCTTAAGACCTTTTTCTTTAGGCATTTACTAGGTCTCAAGATCTTGAGATAACTGACTTCCAAGGACTGGGAGCAGAAAGCCCAGATGTGAAAGGATCAGCTTTGATAATCCCCTCTCCCCCAACATTGCATAAGGAGGGATCTGGTGGGGCAGGGTACTTGAAGTTAGAAAGTATGGGCTGGGGCCCTAGCCTGCTCTGATTCATCCTGTGATTTTTGACAAATCATGTGTGTTCTCTCAACCTTAGTTTCTCTTCCTTTACATGTGAACAGTATCACATACTCAAATTAAAGGGTTGTGGAGAAGGTAAAACGAGATAACCCATGTGAAAATGCTTTATAACCTCTAGAGTGCATTCAGATAGGATATGTTTTGTTCTACAATTTGTAGTTTTGTTCTAATGAAGCATGCAAATAAAGGCTTCCCTGGAGAAAGACAGTTGGGATGGTCATGGATTTTAACTTAATCTTTTTTAAGTCCTACCCTTGAATGTGATCTTCTCACTTGCTAAAGGGATTAAGGGATGCACTTACAGGGATGTATTTTTTTCAACAACTTGTATACAGTTTTCAAAAGATCTTAGCAATTTACTCTCTGTTCCAGCTCTTCAACAACATGAAAGAAAAAAACCTATGACCCTTTGTCCTCTAAGCCAAACAGAGGCTGTGTCACAGACCCCTAGTTGGCCCTCCATATCTATGGGTTCTGCATCTATGGGCTCTACTCACTATGGATCCAAACTAATTTTTAAATATCACAGAAAGTTCCAAAAAGCAAAACTTGAATTTGCCACCCTCCAGCAACTATTTACATAGCATTTGCATTGTATTTACAACTATTTATATAGCTTTTGCATTGTCTTAGGGATTATGAGTAATCTAGAAATGATTTCAAGTAAACAGGAGGATATATGTAAGTTATATGTAAATATTATGCCTTAATTTTTTTTTTAAATGTGGACCATTCTTTTAAAAATCTTTAAAGAATTTGCTGTAACATTGCTTCTGTTGTTTATGTTCTGGTTTTTTTGGCTTGAGGCATGTGGTATCTTAGCTCCATGACCAAGGATCAAACACACATCCCTTGTATTAGAAGGTAAAGTCTTAACCCTGAACTGCAGAGGAAATCCCAATACTTTGCCTTTTTCTATAATGGATTTAAGTATCTCTGGATTTCAGTAGCTGCAGGGTGTCCTGGAATCACCCTCACCCTTTCCCCCACCTCCAGTGGAACATCTGTACTCCTGTTTCATCAAATTATCAAAAATACACAATCCAATTTTGCACACAATCCAGTAGCATCTGGGGGGAACACACAAAGGGCTATTTGGGGTAGTACTTAATCTTCTTCTGGTTGTGTTAAAGTCATGTATTTTGTTTAGAATTCAAGAAAATATTGGGGGCAGTGGAGAAACCAAGAGATTCAGAGATTCCTATAATTCTTTATTAATCACTGCAGATGGTGACTGCAGCCATGAAATTAAAAGACGCTTACTCCTTGGAAGAAAAGTTATGACCAACCTGGATAGTATATTCAAAAGCAGAGACATTACTTTGCCGACTAAGGTCCACCTAGTCAAGGCTATGGTTTTTCCTGTGGTCATGTATGGATGTGAGAGTTGGACTGTGAAGAAAGCTGAGTGCCGAAGAATTGATGCTTTTGAACTGTGGTGTTGGAGAAGACTCTTGAGAGTCCCTTGGACTGCAAGGAGATCCAACCAGTCCATTCTGAAGGAGATCAGCCCTGGGATTTCTTTGGAAGGAATGATGCTAAAGCTGAAACTCCAGTACTTTGGCCATCTCAT
>SJYX01003886.1:26948-53464 GCA_006410675.1 Oreotragus oreotragus | reverse complement strand
TACAGTACTGTAAAGTAAAATAAAGTGAAAAAAAACAAAAAAAAGTACTGGTGTAGGTAGCCATTTCCTTCTCCAGGGGATCGTCCCGACCCAAGGATCAAAATATGTCTCCTGCATTGGCAGGCGGGTTCTTTACCAATGAGTCACCAGGGAGGCCTAGAGAAAGACTAGGTGATGGAAAATACAGCTTATGATGACACCTGAATGCTGTATGATGGCATTTAGAATTTAGACTTTGTAACTATTATGCTGGTCTAGGCTTTTTTTTTTTCTTTCGGATTCTTCTTTTCTGTTCATTATTAATAGTTTTATTAATTTAATGCTTAACTAAAGCTGGATTTTTAACTCTTTGAAATTAAGACATATAGATGAGCTGAGCCTGTATTTTCATTAAGTATATTACACTCAACAATGGATAAATCAGTTTGTGGATATTTACTAATTTAGATAAACATTGAAAGCAAGCCCACAGTAGCCTTACAAGCAATGTATCAGATTTGGTTCAGCCATGCCAAAGTACCGTGGTGAGGGCATCATATCCATATACCGAGTCATCCCACACTACCTGCCTGCCTGTCTCCCATCCCCTGACCAACTTCATGTCTTTCCCAGCTCCTGCCTCAGACTGTCTTCTAATTCTGATGGCTCATTGGAGAAGGAAGGATGCTGTCTCTTATACACATCTAGATGTGTATAAGAGACAGGGTTCAGCCATGCCAAAGTACCGTGGTGAGGGCATCATATCCATATACCGAGTCATCCCACACTACCTGCCTGCCTGTCTCCCATCCCCTGACCAACTTCATGTCTTTCCCAGCTCCTGCCTCAGACTGTCTTCTAATTCTGATGGCTCATTGGCTATGCCTGTCTCCATCATCTCAGCTTCCAGACAGCCAGATTGTAGTGGCCATAGGTGACCTGTTCATTTGTCAAGCCCTGTACTACTACAACTACTACTTCCCAATGGACATCTCAGACAGCTGATGCTGGACCCTGCTCAGTACCAATGTTCTGATAAAACTTAACTGAGCCAAAGATCACTGAAACTGGAATATTGGCAGACAGAGGCATAAGTGTACAGGTAGCTAAAACCAAGTTTTAGGACTTTAAGGACATAATAACCACTCCAGATCAACTGTGCATGTGCGTTTATATAAAATATCAGGAATTCAGGCTGATGATGCTAAGATGTTAGGAACTCTATGAAATATGCAAAGCTTGACTTCCTGGCTGACCTGCCATCATAGGAATATATAGTAAATTCCCAACATACGAACCTCCAAGTTGTGAACTTTGAAAGATGCAAACATGTGTCTGGTTCCAGCAAGGAACCAGGACCTGTGCCATCGATGTCAGGCACGAGCAAACTTGCAGCTTGCCCTCTGTCTCCTGTTGCTGACGATCCTAAGGCTCTACCATCACCTGCCTCCTCTCCCTCCTCCAGTCAGTAACTCTTCTTGCCTGTTCCCTCGATGTCAGCCCCTATGTGCCAGCTGTTGTACTGCTGGCCTTTTCAAGGTACTGTACTATCAGATTAAAAATGTGTTATTTTGTGTGTTTGTTTTTTACGTACTATTTGTATGAAAAGTATCATAAACCTATTACAGAACAGTACTATATGGGCTTCCCTGGTGGCTCAGATGCTAAAGAATCTGTCTGCAGTGTGGGAGACCTGGGTTTGATCCCTGGGTTGGGAAGGTCCCCTGGAGAAGGGAACGGTTACTCATTCCTGTATTCTTGCCTGGAGAATTCCATGGACAGAGCAGTCTGGCGGGCTACAGTCTATGGGGTCACATAGAGTTGGACATGGTTGAGAGGCTTTCACTTCACCTTACTATATAGCCGATTGTGTCAGTGGGGTACCTAGGCTTACTTTGTTGGACTTAGGAACAAATTGAACTCACACGTCTCAGAACAGAACTTGTCCGTAGGTAGGGACTGTATACATCTTTGAGGATCTTTATGACCTGCATATATGCTAAGTATTGCTTCTCCTTTCTTGGCTGACACTGCATGTCTGCTTTTTTCACTGATTATGAATTCAGCTCACCCAGCTTCCCAGTAGGCAGAGGCAGAGCCACAATATTAACTCTGACCCTTAGGGAGCAGCTGGGGAGGACCTGTGGCCGCTTAACAGATGGCTGGAGCCAGCTTTCAGTTTCAGTTCCAACAAGGGCCTCGGGCATCACCTCTTGGGAAGGTGTTAAAACAAACTTTTACTATTTTGTGTTTTCATCTGGGCATCCATCAAAGTTTATGATGGTGCCCCACAGGAGTCAGTAAGAGCTGGCCCAGGCTGTGTGTGCTCAGCAGTAGCCTTTCCTTTCTGTGATCATCGCTGCTATAAAAGCCGTTACCAGAATTTAGGGGCGAGGTGGTTTCTGGAGGTAAGAAAAATGCTGGCCTCATGTGCGTGTGCTGATAACAGAGGCATGAGGAAAAAGGAAAACCACCGTCCCAAAATACCATCCCCAGCATCCTGAAAACACTTTGAGTTGCTTTCTTTTGCATTAGGCATATTTTCCACTGAAACACAAATGATCTTGAAGTACAATACATTCAGTATAAAATCATTCATTAGCTCCTTTCCTTGGGTACAGTGGATGGAGAGAAGCACCCTTAATATGTAGGTCAAATTTTATGAACGGTTTACATGTTTAGCAAACTTTATGAATTATAAAACTTTTTACATACATTGCCTTATTTGTTTCTTAGTACAGTTATTCATTACAATTATTTACCAGGGCTTCCCTAGTACCTCAGATGGTAAAGAATCTGCCTGCAGTACAGGAGACTCAGGTTCAGTCCCTGGGTCAGGAAGATCCCTTGAAGAAGGAAAGGGCAACCCACTCCAGTATTCTTGCCTGGAGAATCCCATGGACAGAGGAGCCTGGAGGGTATGGTCCATGGGTTTGCAAAAAGTCAGATACAACTGAGCAACTGAGCACACGCACACAGGTCTCCAAGTTGCTTAGAATTTCTGTCTAATGTAGCTACAAATCAGAGGTTCCCATGGCAGGCTCTTCAGTTTTGATTAATTTGGTAGAATGACTCATAGGGAAGAGGGAAATATTTGCTTACCTTAACCAGTTTATTGAAGGACATGATGAAGGATCCACCTGATGAGATGCATATAGCAAGGTCTGGGAGGGTCTGGCTGGCAGGAGCCTCTGTTCCTGTGGAGTTGGGGTGTGTCACTCTCCTGGTCTGAATGTGTTCACCAGTCTGGAAGTTCCTCGAACCTCATGCTATTGAGATATTATGGAGACATATCACATAAGCGCGATCCACGATTAACTCCATTTCCAGTCCCCCCTCCCTCTCTGAAGATGGGGATGGGGTTGAAAATTCATGGCTTGGTCTTTCTGTTGACCAACCCCCCGTCCATCCAGCAGTCCCTCAAGGTCACTCAATAGAACAAAAGATGCTCCAGGTTCTCTTATCTCTTAGGAAGTTATAAATTTCAGTTCTGTGCCAGGAACTTGAGGCAGAGAGCCATGTGTTTATATATTTTCTCATCTCGCAACCCTAAATTCCACAGGAAAGGGAGAGACAAGATTCAAATCTGGGTCTTCTGACCCCAGAGCTTTTGTTTTCTCTCTTTAGCCTAGTTGAACATTTGAGGTAAGAAAGAAGCAGAGGTCCAGAGCAAAGAAAAGTGTATGAGGGGCTCATGGAGGCAGGACCAGGGCATGGGAAAGGGGTCTGCAGGTCATTGGGAGCTGATTAGAGGGCAGTGAGCCCAGGGAAGAAGGGAGACCACAGCGAGATGAAACGCTCATGTGCCTAGCAGTGGTGAACCCAGTGTTCAGAGAAATCCCTTCTTGTGCATAACACCTAAAGATTCTTGATAAAATATTTTAAAGCCAAGCCTTTAAGTGCATGAAAGTACTATGTGTACATGAGGGGAGGGGCCAGGTGGTGAATAGAAGGAGGAAGCCAGTAATGAAGAGGAAGTATTAACCCAGAGAATTAAGTGGCATCGCCATCAGCCTGTTTCCTGGGGGAAATCACTTCTCCCTTATAGCTGAGATTCTGGGTCTGGAGGTATGGGTGCCTTGAAGATAGGTGATCATGCTTGGGACCCGAACAGATGCAAAGTTGGATTAAAGACTCATATACAAGGCAGAGGCCACCAAAGGATGATAGTGAATAAGAAAAAATAGCTCTTCAGAGGCAGTAGAAAAATAATTTTCCTTGATCCCTGATACATATCAGTCTTCACGTGAGCTTGAAGCTAAAGGTCACAGTAACTGTAGTCAGAATCCAAAGCCCCAAACTAACCGTGGTCCCAGGTTGACAGGCTTCAGGTGCTTGACAGATGCAAACTAAAAGCTTTTCCAAAGAAGGATGCTTTCAGACTGGGCAGGGTGCAAAAGAACTCCCACAAACTGAGCTCCAAGAAACAGAGGCTCACAATTAAAATCTCTAACAAGCAAGGAGATGAGCCGCCCTTAATAAGAATCAACAGAAATGCACTGCCAATAAGTAATAGAATAAAACAGAATAAGACCTTCAGGGATGGTTGATATTGAAACTTTCAGAAACAAATTAAAAGTAGATATGTTTTATGTAATTAAAGAAATGAGGTATTAAAAAAAGGATGAGGTATTGAAAGTGTGTAGAAAAACCAGAGTATTAAAAATAACCAAGAACATTAAAAAAAGAACTATGAATTTCACATAAAAATTACAGTAACTGAAATTACAAACCTAAGGGTTGTGACACAGCTGGAAAGGAATTTGTGAGATAACTTATGTGAACCCATGGGTATATATATTAAAAGCTACAGAAGGAAGTTATTATAGAATATGTATAGAATAAGAACATTCATATCAATATTATTAATATGGATTCATGTAAATATAGCTTATTTTGCTAAATCTTATTCGACTTTATTATATATCTTAAGTTTATATGTATATAAAATTATATAGATATGTATAGTGATAACAATCACCAGGAAAAAGAGTAATCAACACAAAATTTATGATGGGATGAGGATACATCTTGAATTTGAGAGGTATGAAATACTGAACTTTGAATACATTGGTTGTGCTCTACTTTAGCGGGGAAGGCAATGGCACCCCACCCCAGTACTCTTGCCTGGAAAATCCAATGGACGGAGTAGCCTGGTGGGCTGCAGTCCATGGGGTTGCTAACGGTCGGACAGACTGAGCGACTTCACTTTCACTTTTCTCTTTCATGCATTGGAGAAGGAAATGGCAACTCACTCCAGTATTCTTGCCTGGAGAATCCCAGGGATGGGGGAGCCTGGTGGGCTGCCGTCTATGGGGTCACACAGAGTCGGACACGACTGAAGTGATGCAGCAGCAGCAGCAGCAGCAGCAGCAGCNCACTTTCACTTTTCTCTTTCATGCATTGGAGAAGGAAATGGCAACTCACTCCAGTATTCTTGCCTGGAGAATCCCAGGGATGGGGGAGCCTGGTGGGCTGCCGTCTATGGGGTCACACAGAGTCGGACACGACTGAAGTGATGCAGCAGCAGCAGCAGCAGCAGCAGCAGCTCTACTTTAGAATCTTGGCTGGAGGTAAATAGGTGTATTTAATTATTTTTTATGGTGATATCTTTTACACATAACATCCTATTAGTTTAGGTGTACAACATAATGATTCAATGTTTGTACATATTGCATAATGATCACAATAATGTTTAGTTATCATTAATCGCCATACATGGTTACATTTTTTTCTTGTGATGAGAATTTTAAGATCTATTCTCTTAAAAATTTTAAAACATACAACACAGTATTATTAACTATAGTCACCATTCTGTATATTACCTCCCCAGGGCTTATTTTATGATTACAAGTTTGTGCCTTTTTAACTACCTTCTCCCATTTTGCTCACCTGCCAACCTCTGCCAACCACTAATCAATTCTCTGTATGTATGAGTCCATTTTTTAAAAAAGATTCCATATAAAAGGAGTCATACAGTATTTGTGTATATATATATATATATATTTATATATATAGTTCTTCAGATACTCAGTCATGTCTGATTCTTTGCAACCCCTTGAACTGCAGCAGGCCAGGCTTCCCTGTCCTTCACCGTCTTCCGAAGCTTGCTCAAGCTCAGGTCCGTTGAGTCAGTGATGGCATCCAACCATCTTGTCCTCTGTCATCCCCTTCTCCTCCTACCCTCAATATTTCCAAGCATCAGGGTCTATTCTAATGAGTTGGCTCTTCTTATCAGGTGGCCAAAGTATTGGAGCTTCAGCAGCAGTCTGTCCAATGAATATTCAGAAATGATTTCCTTTAGGATGACTGGTTTGATTTCCTTGTTATCCAAGGGACTCTCAAGAGTCTNGTTCAGATACTCAGTCATGTCTGATTCTTTGCAACCCCTTGAACTGCAGCAGGCCAGGCTTCCCTGTCCTTCACCATCTTCCGAAGCTTGCTCAAGCTCAGGTCCGTTGAGTCAGTGATGGCATCCAACCATCTTGTCCTCTGTCATCCCCTTCTCCTCCTACCCTCAATATTTCCAAGCAGGGTCTATTCTAATGAGTTGGCTCTTCTTATCAGGTGGCCAAAGTATTGGAGCTTCAGCAGCAGTCTGTCCAATGAATATTCAGAAATGATTTCCTTTAGGATGACTGGTTTGATTTCCTTGTTATCCAAGGGACTCTCAAGAGTCTTCTCCAACACCATGGTTCAGAAGCATCAATTCTTTGGTGCTCAGCCTTCTTTATAGTCCAATTCTCACATGACTACTGGAAAAACCATAGGTTTTAGATGGACCTTTGTTGGCGAATTAGCATATCTGCTTTTTAATATGCTGCCTAGGTTTTTCATAGCTTTTCTTCCAAGGAGTAAGCATCTTTTAACTTCATGGCTGCAGTCACCAACTGCAGTGATTTTGGAGCCCAGCAGGAAAATTAAGTCTGTCACTATTTCCATTGTTTCCCCATCTATTTGCCATGAAATGATGGGACTGGATGCCATGATCTTAGTTTTTTGAATGTTGTATTTTAAGCCAGGTTTTTCACTCTCTTCTTTCACTTTCATCAAGAGGCTCTTTAGTTCCTCTTCACTTTCTGCCATAAGGGTGGTGTCATCTACAGATCTGAGGTTGTTGATATTTCTCCCTGCAATCTTGATTCTGGCTTGTGCTTCATATATATATATATAAGTGTACATATATAAGTACATGTGTAGATGTTATATATATATATGTATATGCATGTACGTATATTGGAGAAGGCAATGGCATCCCACTCCAGTACTCTTGCCTGGAAAAGCCCATGGACAGAGGAGCCTGGTAGACTGTGGTCCATGGGGTCGGGAAGAGCTGGACACGGCTGAGTGACTTCCCTTNATGAGAATTTTAAGATCTATTCTCTTAAAAATTTTAAAACATACAACACAGTATTATTAACTATAGTCACCATTCTGTATATTACCTCCCCAGGGCTTATTTTATGATTACAAGTTTGTGCCTTTTTAACTACCTTCTCCCATTTTGCTCACCTGCCAACCTCTGCCAACCACTAATCAATTCTCTGTATGTATGAGTCCATTTTTTAAAAAAGATTCCATATAAAAGGAGTCATACAGTATTTGTATATATATATTGTTGTTCAGATACTCAGTCATGTCTGATTCTTTGCAACCCCTTGAACTGCAGCAGGCCAGGCTTCCCTGTCCTTCACCGTCTTCCGAAGCTTGCTCAAGCTCAGGTCCGTTGAGTCAGTGATGGCATCCAACCATCTTGTCCTCTGTCATCCCCTTCTCCTCCTACCCTCAATATTTCCAAGCATCAGGGTCTATTCTAATGAGTTGGCTCTTCTTATCAGGTGGCCAAAGTATTGGAGCTTCAGCAGCAGTCTGTCCAATGAATATTCAGAAATGATTTCCTTTAGGATGACTGGTTTGATTTCCTTGTTATCCAAGGGACTCTCAAGAGTCTTCTCCAACACCATGGTTCAGAAGCATCAATTCTTTGGTGCTCAGCCTTCTTTATAGTCCAATTCTCACATGACTACTGGAAAAACCATAGGTTTTAGATGGACCTTTGTCGGCAAATTAGCATATCTGCTTTTTAATATGCTGCCTAGGTTTTTCATAGCTTTTCTTCCAAAGAGCAAACATCTTTTAACTTCATGGCTGCAGTCACCAACTGCAGTGATTTTGGAGCCCAGCAGGAAAATTAAGTCTGTCACTATTTCCATTGTTTCCCCATCTATTTGCCATGAAATGATGGGACTGGATGCCATGATCTTAGTTTTTTGAATGTTGTATTTTAAGCCAGGTTTTTCACTCTCTTCTTTCACTTTCATCAAGAGGCTCTTTAGTTCCTCTTCACTTTCTGCCATAAGGGTGGTGTCATCTACATATCTGAGGTTGTTGATATTTCTCCCTGCAATCTTGATTCTGGCTTGTGCTTCATATATATATATAAGTGTACATATATAAGTACATGTGTAGATGTTATATATATATATATATGTATATGCATGTACATATATTGGAGAAGGCGATGGCACCCCACTCCAGTACTCTTGCCTGGAAAATCCCATGGACAGAGGAGCCTGGTAGACTGTGGTCCATTGGGTCGGGAAGAGCCAGACACGGCTGAGTGACTTCCCTTTCACTTTTCACTTTCATGCATTGGAGAAGGAAATGGCAACCCACTCCAGTGTTCTTGCCTGGAGAATCCCAGGGATGGGGGAGCCTGGTGGGCTGCCGTCTATGGGGTCGCACAGAGTCGGACACGACTGAAGTGACTTAGCAGCAGCAGTGTACATATATAACTATATGCATATAAAAGTGAGATCATACAGTATTTGTCTTTCTCTCTCTGACTTATTTCACTTAGCATAGTGTTTTAAGTTCCATCTGTGTTGTAAAAAAATGGCAGAATTTTCATCCTTTCTATGACCATATAATATGCCATTGTGTGTGTACACATATAAAGTATATACACATATATATGTATATATACACCACATATTTTTAATCCATTCATCCATCAATAAATATTTTAGTGGTTTCCACATCTTGGCTGTTGTAAATAATGCTGCAGTGACTATGGTGGTACAGATATCTTTCTGAGTTAGCATCCAAAGAAAAAGAAGACACTCAGAAGTAAAATTATTGGATCATAATATAGTTCTACTTTTAATTTTTTGAGAAACCTCATACTGGTTTTTATAGTGGCAACACCAATTTATATTTCTGGCAACAATGCATGAGGGTTCCCTTTTCCACATCCTCATCAAGACTTGGTATTTCTTTTCTTTTTCATAGTAGCTGTTTTGACAGGTATCGTCTTGATTTGCATTTCTTTGATGACTGGTGATGCAGAGTACATTTTCATATACCTGTTGGTCATCTGTGTGTCTTTTTTTGAAAAATGTCTATTCAGGTCTTCTGTCCATTTAAAAATCACATTGGATTTCTTTTGTGCTAGAGTTATGTGAATTCTTTATATATTTTGGATATTAACCCATTATCAGATTCACAGGTGGCAGATATTTTTTTATTCTGCTAATGGTTTCCTTTGCTGTGCAGAAATTATGTAGTTTGATATGGTCCCATTGGTTTTTCACTTTCAGTATCAAATCCAAAAAAATCATCTCCAAGACCAATGTCAAGAAGCTTATTACCTATATTTCTAGATGTTTCATAGTTCCAGTTCTTATGTTCAAGTCTTTGATCCATTTTGAGTTAATTTTTTGTGTGTGGTGTGATAGGGGTCCAATTTCCGTCTTTGCCCAGTATCATACTGTTTTGGTTATTATAGTTTTTTAGTATAGTTTTAAATCCTGGGTATAATACCTCCAGTTTTATTCTTTTTCAAGATATTTGAGGTATTTGGTGGTTCCATACAAAGTTTAGGGTTGTTTTATTTCTGTGAAAAATGCCATTGGAATTTTGATAGGGATTACATTGAATCTGCAGATTGCTTTTGATACTATTTACATTTTAACAGTATTAATTCTTCCAATCCATGAGCATAGAATATCTGCATTTATTTGTGTCTTTTTCAGTTTCCTTCATAAATGCTATATAGTTATAATTACAGTTCATTTCATCATTATTCTTTAAACTATGCATGTGAAAGTGTTAGTTGCTCAGTTGTGTCTGACTCTTTCTGACCCCATGGACTATAGACTGCCAGGCTCCTCTGTCCATGGAATTTCCCAGGAAATAATACTGGAGTGAGTTTCCATTCCCTTTTCCAGAGGATCTTCCTGACCCAGGGATTGAACCCAGGTCTCCTGAATTGGCAGGTAGATTCTTTACCTGCCACTGAGACAACTATGCATATACACACATATATGTAAATTCTTAAAATATCTTATCAATTAAGAACAGACATTTAAAAAATGATCCAGGTTGGAGGTGAGAAAAATCTGAAATTGAAGTTGAGTGAGTATTGATCAATTGTTGCAATTCATTGCATGTCTCTATGGTGCCAGGCACATTCCTCATATATTTTGTAATCCTTGCAGCACCCTAAAATAAGTGTTATTATAAAAGTAGGCGTTAATTATCAAAGGAAATTTATATTCACAAAGTTGATGTACTTACCTGAAAGTGTTAGATTCAGAACTAGGTCTATCTGGTTGCAAAGCCAGCTCCCTTTTTCCTGAGCCTGGCTGCGTTCCACATAGCTCTACCTTGCTCAGTTTTGTGGTAGAAGTTATGAAGGGTGGAAATGACTGGGAGGGAGACGTGCGCTGTTCTCACCACATTCCAGCTCCTGTAATCTGCAATGTTTTCTGTGTGGAAAGCTCAGCTGGGGAGAGGTGGAACTTTCCATTCTGCTGCAAGAGGTGCAAGGCATGTTCAAGGTTTGATCGCTCATACAGAAGAACTGGAGCTCCTCATGTGGTTCCAGCAAAATCAGAGAAGATCCAAACACTCAGCGTTCCAATCATATGCAATATAAGGCATTGGTCAAAGAATAAATACGACATGACTACATTTTTTTGAAAAAAAATAAATGCTTTGAGCACTTCCTAATGGTCTCCTCCACATAAGATCAGAACATGTTTGAGTGTGGGGGGAAAGAGCAAAGTGGGAAAAAATTGACAAAGGGAAAAAGGACAAGGAGATTTATAAAACTGGATGAGAGGAAAGAAAATATGATTATGGGAGTCAAATAGATTCATTATTTTATCAGAATACCAGTTCAACCCTATGTTTTGCTTCTTGTCTAAAAATGATTAATGTGAACGTATCTTGGTAATAATAATAATATGAACTTATAACTACTAGAGTTGATCTGGAAGTAATCTTATTGATCATCCATCCCAACCATCCTATTTTATAGAGGAGAAAACTGAGGCTGAGGACCTCATCAAGGTAGCACAGCTACTGAGGATATGTCAAATAGGATGGGTGAGTGGGGAATGCAAAGTGGGAACTATAATCCAGGATTCTGCCATGGCATCTACTGTCTCAACTACAACTTGCTTCCACTAATGAGAGAACATGTCTGCTGATCACTTGGACTTTGGTTCTGAACATTTTTTAGGACTGGAGGCCACATCACTCATTCCCCAACACAATCTGCCTTTTGCTAGTTGATCAGCCTGGATATAAATAGAAAGAGCCTGGGCCAGGCCCCATGCTGAATTTCTCCATTGCCTTTGAGATAAGAGTTACAATACTGAGAGTACTGGGCCTATGTAGTGAATTAATTTCTACAATCCATGAACAGACTGAATTCAGACTTTCAGGACCCCAAGTGACCCCTCAGTGTGGCTAAAACAAAGTCCCAAGGGAACCAGGGACCCAGAGTCCTTGGCACAGCACAGGTGTACTATCAACTTTGTAGCCACATGTCACGGGTGAGCAGGGCTATTGTGTGTGTGTGTGTGTGTGTGTGTGTGTGTGTGTGTGTATTTGGCTGACATATACAAGGTGAACATGCTTTCAAGATAGCCCTGCTGTGAATTACTTAATACTGAAAAATCTAATCACTGGTGATAGAGAATCCTAGGACAGTGATTTTCTGATTTGGCTAGGTAGCGGCTGGTTTGTTTGCAAGACTGTAATACATTATGTAGGTAACAAAATGCTGTTTATTCAAGTTTTCATCAAGAAATCCTTTTGTTTACATAGAACTCTTACCAAAGTTATCTCCCTACCCTACTACCCCATCTCTTCTCTGAAAAAGAAACTTAGTGTATTGTCTCTTAACTAGACATTTGAAGACAACACCAATACTTTTCTGTGGCCCATTCTGCATATTTAAAGTAGCAGAAAAGGTGAGCAAGAAGCACTGACTTTATTTTTTTTGAGATAAGTACCTAATTCTCTTCTCTGCTGGAAAGTTCAAACCCATTATTCCTGGGTTCCTGCTCCCCTGAGGCGGCAGGTGCAGGAAGCTGAGGTTTCACATGTCCAAAGCTTTGGGGAAACCCTGCTGTCAAAGGCATCTGTCTTTGATGGATCACCCGCTGCCCTGGGTCACACACACACTTCCCGACTGCAGCCACTCTGGTTCCTGAACCCTGCTCCACCTTCGAGAATTTTTGGACCTGGAGATGCACCATGGTTTCACGACTTTTTGTTTTGTTTTGTTTTTTTTGCAACTTCCAGGGGAAGTTTCCTGAAAGCAGAACATCATTCCTGCTGTTAGAGACCACAGAACCCTGTCTTTTTCAGATCTGAAGAACCTCTCCTCCCAGCCTTGCTGGGTGTCAAAGGCATATTTTCTTTCTGCTCCTCTACAGGGAGCCATGGAGAAAAGACAGTGAAATGAGCAGGGAGGGAAGCTTTGAGACCGTTTAATAGTGTAGTAAATCATCCTCCCGTAATAATATCTTGTCTGTGAGTTGGGATTTTCCTTCTTTGAGAATTTTTTTAAAGTTCCACAGAAGGAAATCAAGGGTGAAATTGTTTTATATTCTATATGGAAAACAGAAGTGTGTGTGTGTGTGTGAAATATATACTTACAGATAGTACATATACACACACAGATTTGCAAGTATATGTATATATACACCCACACACACAAGATGAATATACACACAAGATATATATACTATATATTCATATATTCACTGTGTCCACTGTATAGATACACAAGTATATAGAAGATATATGCATACATACACACAAGGTTATATACACACATGATATATACACACACACATTGTATTTGTGTGTGAATGTTTGTATCCATTAGAGACAGTAATCCCTACCAAATTAGGAGAATTTATTTTATCTTTGACTTTTCAATACAGTTGAAATCCTGAGTTTTATCATTTGTAAAATGAAACATAAATAATATCTGAAAATATCATTCTTCTTGCCACCTCAGTTTCCTTTCATTGTCCTGTTTTTCTTTTAAGTTTTTTTTATGTATGTACAGATGTGTTTATTTATTCCTGTTGTAAAAATTTGCTTTTGACAGAAGTATTGGCCACAGATATTTGATATTTCCCTCGGTGGGAGTGAGGGGCTGTGATTTCGGCGGCATGGTTTTATGTCGGGGCTGTCTGTCAGTGGGCTTAGTGGGGGCACACTCCTGAGGAGTAAGATGGAAAAAAGCTTGATATCTGAGGAAAAGGAGAAATCCAGGGTGGGCACTGAAGGAAACAGGAAGTTTGAAAGACAAATTGGGTTGAGACAGGTGACTGATGGAGTAGAGTTGCGTCTTGTGTTGTCGTTTTTCAGTCACTGAGTCTTGCCCAACTCTTTATGACCCCATGGAGTGCAACACTCCAGGCTTCCCTGTCCTTCACCATCTCCTGGAGCTTGCTCAAACCCATGTCCATCGAGTTGGTGATGCCTCTAATGGTCTCATCTTCTGTTGTCCCCTGCCCTCAATCTTTCCCAACATCAGGGTCTTTTCCAATGAGTTGGCTCTTCACATCAGGTGGCCAAAGAATTGTAGCTTCAGCTTATGCCATCAGTCCTTCCAATGAATATACAGGATTGATTTCCTTTAGGATTGACTGCTTTCATCTCCTTGCAGTCCAAGGGACTCTCAAGAGTCTTCTCCAACACCACGGTTCAAAAGCATCAATTCTTCAGCACTCAGCCTTCATTATGGTCCAACACTCACATCTGTGCATGACTACTGAAAAAACCATAGCTTTGACTACATGGACCTTTATTGGCAAAGTAATGTCTCTGCTTTGTAATACACTGTCTAGGTTTGTCATAGTTTTGCTTCCGAGGAGCAAGTGTCTTTTAACTTCATGGCTGCAGTCACCATCTGTAGTGATTTTGGAGCCCAAGAAAATAAAGTCTGTCACTGTTTCCATTGTTTCCCCATCTATTTGCCGTGAATTGATGGGACCGGATGCCATGATCTTGGTTTTCTGTATGTTGTGTTTTAAGCCAGCTTTTTCACTCCCCTCTTTCACTTTCATCAAGAGGCTCTTCAGTTCCTCTTGGCTTTCTGCCATAAGGGTGGTGTCATCTGCATATCTGAGGTTGTTGCTATTTCTCCCGGCAGTCTTGATTCCAGCTTGTGCTTCATCCAGCCCAGCATTTCGCATGATAAGTTAAATGAGCAGGGTGACAATACCTTGATGTACTCCCTTCCCAATTTGCAACCAGTCCAGGGTTCCATGTCCGGTTCTAACTGTTGCTTCTTGACCTGAACAGATTTCTCAGGAGGCAGGTCAAGTGTTCTAGTATTCCCATTTCTTGAAGAATTTTCCGGTTTGCTGTGATCCACACAGTCAAAAGCTTTAGTGCAGTCAGTGAAGTAGCAGATGAGGAAACAAGGCTCCAAGGTATGTGATACAGTCAAGACCAGACGGTTCATGAGCAGTGAGCCACTTTCAGAACCCAGATGAAGCTGCCCCTTTGGATCCGTTTGAAAGATCTTTTCAGCAAGGATTCCCTGGCTTTTATTTTAAGGATAATGAAGTCATTTCTTGGGTTGAGGTGAGGAACAAGGCTTACTACTTATTCAACTGTCAGCACTTAGGGATTCAGGTTTTCTAGAGGTTTATCATGCTGGAGAAGTACCAGTAAATAAAAGTGATTAATCATCGCCTAGATTATGTAAGTGACTCCCAGGGGAGGGGGGAAAATGTTGAAAGAGCAAGCAGGATTGTCCTTAATTCACGTCATCTGCTGGAAACATTTCTGTTTTCCGGAATCTCTTATTGTTGTCACATATATTTCTCTCAGTTTGGAGGAAACCCGAGGCTTTGTTTTTCTCCCCCAAGACTGATTCTCTCTCAAGGAGGCTTCATTAAACCACGTATTGAATTGCGTTCCTGAATCCTCTGAGTTCTACTTTAAGTAGATTCCCATTGTAAAAGCCAGTTTTACTGTTCTTTTTAGTTACCTCCTGAACCCTGCCACTGACATTGTCACTGAGGGCACAATGATCATTTAATATTAATTGACTGAACTTTATGTAAGCTTTTATTTTCCACTGAGGATTGAAACATAACAGTTAACTTATTGGAGAATTGCCACCAAGAAAGAAAAATCGTTAGAAGTAATGAAATAGCAGAGTTTCAGTATGAATGTGTATACCCTATTATATCACATGCATTTAAATTCCCTGGTATCATCTGTCCACTTGCTGGATGACTATTCCCCAATACTGTCTGTGTCTCATGAGTTAATAGAAGCCAGTTGCCCTTACAGTGGCATAGAAATGGCAATTTTCTGCATATTAAGAGGCTGTTCTGCCTCTGCAGAAACAAGGAAAAATTAACCCCAAAACCAAATGGATCAGAGCAATACTAACAAGTCTAGCATTATTCTAGCTTCTAGAACTGAGAAATCCTGAGAACATCTTTGGATTCCTCACATTAACACAGAGTTCATGACCCAGCCAGGTCATAGAATACAGCTGTGAAGAAATAAAGGTTCTGACGAGACGAAAAAGGGAACTGGGGAGATCCTAATAATTTAAACTCACATGTAAAAGAGCTATTCATCAATATTCCAAAGTCCCTGGGAATTCCTTGGTGGTCCAGTGGTTAGGATTCTGTGCTTTGACTGCTGAGGACTGGGGTTTGATCCCTCATTGGAAAACTAGGATCCCATAAGCTGCCTGGAGTGGCCAAAAAAATCCAGGGTCCTTGAACACAGTTTTTCTTGACCTGGGGATGGGTAGTTCCCCCATGACCTATGTAAGCATCCTCAAGCCAGCAGATAAATCTTTCTGTGCTTTATGTAGTTTCTTCACCAGTGAGAGGGGACTAGTGAAGGAACTTTCTTCACAGGATTCTAGGGGTTAATGAGTTCGGACAGATCAAGCACTTAGAACAAGGCTTAATATGCAAAAGAAAAAAAAAAATCAATGCTGGCTCTGTTCTGGGCAGACCACTAGCCTGGTAATCTGGTGCCTTTTGTTGATCTCTCCAACAGCCAGGAAGCTCACTGTCTCACAGGTGACATCAACAAGCCCCGTTCTTTCTCAGGGCTCAGTTTCACTCCCCCTAAATGAACCAGCTGGGAATATCACCATTTCCTCAAATGTTCAGTTGTAGTGAGATTAATTTAGTAGTTCTGATCAGCATTTTTTTATTTAAATGAAACAATAGAATAGACAATATCAGAAAACATAGTATATACTAAGTCTTGTTTGTGATGCTTTTGTCTACGTATATTCTGGAAGGGGTGCTAGATGGAAATGAAACTTTTTTTTACTGGGCATGCTCAAAATTTCAAAGTTACTGGAGTATATGTTACCTCAAGTTTCCTTTTCTCTCGAGTGGTTTCATATTCTGTTAAGCAGCAGAAGTCAGGACAGCAGAGGGCCCTGGAGATGGATCCCAGAGGCTCTGCTGGGCATGGCCCTTCCTTGCTGAACTGATTTCTCTGAACCTCCGTCTTCTCTTTTGCAAACGTGGGTGGCAGTGTCTGTCTCTCCTAGGCCTATTACAGGGCTTCCCTGGTGGCTCAGTTGGCAAGGAATCCGCCTGCCATGCAGGAGACCCAATTCAATCCCTGGCTCAGGAAGATCCCCCTGCATCTGGCAAAGAAATGGCAACCCACTCCAGTATTCTTGCCTGGAGAATCCCATGGACAGAGGAGCCTGGCAGGTTACAGTCTGTGGGGTCACAAGAGTTGGAAACAAATTAGCAAACTAAACCACCACCACCAGGCCTGCTACAAGGAAAAGATGAGCTGCTGCTGCTAAGTCACTTCAGTCGTGTCTGACTCTGTGCGACCCCATAAACAACAGCCTACCAGGCTCTGCCAACCCTGGGATTCTCCAAGCCAGAACACTGGAGTGGGTTGCCATTTCCTTCTCCAGTGCATGAAAGTGAAAAATGAAAGTGAAGTTGCTCAGTCGTGTCCAACTCTTCACGACCCCATGGACTGCAGCCTACCAGGCTCCTCCATCCATGGGATTTTCCAGGCAAGAGAACTGGAGTGGGGTGCCATTGCCTTCTCTGAAAGATGAGCTAATGGATTGTAATTTAAGTGTTGTTATAAAATATACATTGTATCATGATTTTCATCATTGATTGTTTTTGACCATAGGAAAGTCTCTGACCTTATGACCCCTCTTTCTGCATCACCAGTTTCCTTCATTTCATGTCATTCTTCACCTTAGTCCCTTTGCTTGAAATATCTGCCCCATTTTGACTGTCTTACTCATCCTCTAAGACTTAGCTCAGGCACTGTGTCCTATACAGCATCTTCTCTAAGCTCCTGGATTGTATTTCAGTGCCCCACGTCATCCCAAATGTATATCTCTCTTTTACTTTTTCATTTTAAAGTAAAAACATGAACATATCTACCACCTCCACTAGGTCATCACACTTCCCAATTTCTTATTTGCTGCTTAATTTCCACACCTTCGCCCTGTATCTGCATGTACTGGACACTCTGTAAAATATTTGTTAAACTAAACAGAACGTCGCCCTTGTTCCTTCTTCTGTATCTTCCTGTTGATTCACTTTTATTCCTACATTCTTTCCCAACATAATTGCTTCATTTTTCCTACCTCTTACTCCATTTCTAGCTCGTACCTGGCATAAATAATAGCTAATTGGACAGAAACAATTATTAATACCTCTTGGCCTTCATTACTGCAGCATTTTCAGGCGAGGCTATTCTGAAAGCGTATTCAGAAAGGAGAAGCAATTGTAGAAGAGACATAGTAGCCAGGAAGTCTTCCCAGGTGGCTCAGTGGTAAAGAATTCACCTGCCAATGCAGGAGGTGTGGGTTCCATTCCTGGGTCAGGAAGATCCCCTGGAGGAGGAAATGGTAACCCTCTCCAGTATTCTTGCCTGAAAAATCCCATGGACAGAGGAGCCTGGTGGGCTGCAGTCCATGAGGTTGCAAAGAGATGGACTTGACTGAGTGACTGAGCATGCACACATAATAGCTAGATGAGAAAGAGGATGTGGTCAAGTTATTTACACCTGATGACATTTAGCTGGAAGACTACACATGAATACAAGTCAGGGAGAAAGCTGGGAACATGGAGGTGGTTAGAAGAAGGCCAGTCTGGGCCATCCATTTGCACCTTTTCCTCGTGTGTCTATAGCTCGATGGACACAGAAGGTATGGGGCTCATCATGACACCCCAATTATGCTCCTCATTCTGCACATAGCAGAAGGGAGACCCCGACAGCCTGTTGACCCTCAGTTATGACCAAGTCTCCCTGACCTGAAAAGTTCTGATTCCTGACCCAGCATGTATATGATTCACAGAGCCATTTCCAGGCAGCCATGATAGTGTGACATAGAACTCAGTACAGCCTGGGCACAATGATAGAGGCTGTTGCAAACTCTGAGTCAGATCAGATACTTACATCCCTCTCTGGCTGTTGCATGTCTCCTCGCTTGTCACTGCCAGGAGGCTGGGTTGATTTATCGGGCCAAAGAGGTAACAGTCACTTTCTCAGGGCTGTTAGCTGATTCCTGTGAGTGAACGGGTTAGAAAAAAACATCTGGTTTGTCTCCCTTGCATTTATCTGTTTATTCATGCATGGAGGTTTTGTTCCAGGGATAACTCAAGCATGTAATATTCAGAATTCTAATAAATTGAAAATTGCTTCTGCGGAGATTTCAACAAGTTATTTTCCTGCCAGAGTGTGGTCAAGACTTTTCTTTCACAGAATATTTAAAGTGGCTTCCACTCAGTCCAATACACTGCAGACAGTTTTATGTGTTATACCTTCTAAGTGTGTTTTTTCAAATCTCCAAGCCATCCAATTTGCTATTTAGTGTATATCACCAATTACAATGGTTTGTCTGCCAACTTTCTAAAAGCGGTAATAACAATAAAGATCCCACATGGTGACTTTCCTCTTGAAGAAGGCTTCACTTACTTACAGATGNGGGAAAGCATTGTTACGGCCTAGGCTCAGAAGTCCTGTACCATTACTTCTGCCATATTCAGCTGGTCGAGACAGTCACCAAGGCCCATCCAGTTCCACGAGGAGGGGACAGAGGCTACAACTCGTGAGAGGCTGGGAAGATTCTAGCACAGCATGTAGCGCTAGAGCTACTGTTGACCCATCTGCAGAGAATTCAGTCTGCCACGGATCTGCATAATGACTTTTCTGTGATTTCCAGTTCGTTGCTTTAGAATTGTTAGTTATTTCCCACAACTCTCTGATAGGGATCTGAATCACAAATGAATAAATTTCAGGTAACCCAGGCTGTTCAACACCCAGTGCTGAACTTCCTGATGGCGTTGTGTCTACAGGAAGATCAAAGGATGTGGCAAAGGCCCCAGGAAAGATAATATCAAAGACCTTCCTTCTGCCCTTTTTGTTTTGTGGGTTGCCATAGTGATGAGACGGGCAGAATGGAAAGGAAACGAGAGACATTATCATAACCTTTGAGCTTATAAAATCAATGTCAAGGTTCACACACACACACACACACACACACCGGTCTGAAGCAGGTGGAACTGGGTAATTGCAGGGACCCAGGATGTGTGATCAAAAAAAAAAAAAAAGAATCAATCAAATTTTTTAAGATTCTGTAGTCTGAATCTGGTCTTGTGGGATACANTATAAAATCAATGTCAAGGTTCACACACACACACACACACACACACCGGTCTGAAGCAGGTGGAACTGGGTAATTGCAGGGACCCAGGATGTGTGATCAAAAAAAAAAAAAAAGAATCAATCAAATTTTTTAAGATTCTGTAGTCTGAATCTGGTCTTGTGGGATACACAAGAGACAGCTACTGGGGTGACAGGTCTCCTTCTGTGGGAGCTCTGCGACCCCATGGACTGTAGCCCTCTCTCCATGGGATTCTCCAGGCAAGAATGCTGGAGTGGGTTGTCATTCCCTTCTCCAGGGGATCTGCTGACAAAGGGATCGAACCACATCTCTTACCTCTCCTACATCAACAGGTGCATTTTTTACCACTGAGCCACAGAGCTTTTAGATTTTATTTTTACACTTAATGTTTATTGCATGTGATGCTGACTTTCAAACATTTCTAATAGTGTTATAAAGTATCCTGTTTAAAATTGAATTAATGTGTTCATTTAATGGATATATTAGATAGGTTATAAAGGTTCCTGCATAAATCAAATTGTTCATTACATTTTTAAAAGAGTTGGCTTCATATTAAGGAAATCACAGAGCATGGATTTGGATACAGCAAAGATCACACAGGTGGTATGCAAATGGCTCAATTTTAGGCAAGACTGGGAAGCTTGGTTTTCTTTTTAATACTTGGCTTCTTGAATTTTAACTTTTGGAGACAGGAACCACACTGCCCTCTCTGGACAGGAGGACCCAAGGCAGGTACCTGGAAGTGGACATGAAGCTGGAAGTGGTGCTGGGTGGGTGAGGACAGCAGAGTGCATTCCCACCAGACTCCCAAGGAAGTTCCTGGCACCTGGGAGTCAGCAGCCAGCTTGTCAAGGTCCCTCCCCTTGGCTAATAAGCCGGAACAGAAGGAGAGCTATTGTATAGATCAAGATGGGATATTTTAAAGGAGGCAGTTTAATGAGCATCGGCTTGAATTGAGACCAATTTTAATGTCTTTTTTGTTTTCTACCAACCGTCATAGAAATTGCCACAAATAATGTGTTAATTCTGTTCCCTAGTGGATCGCCGATATGGTGAAGGATGAATTTTAAATTGTTTGATCAGAATTAGCAACATTAGTCACTGCAAATAGCCTTTTAATTTCCACGGAGCTGCCAAGGGAAGCAAAAATGGAATTGGCGAGGAAGGTTCCAGCAGACGCATGTGTCAGTGGTGGATGAGGCCACGTGACTTTGCTTCGGGGGCAGTCAGGGCAGGGGGCGGGGTCACGTGGGGTGTCTCCAGGTGTCCTGGCTGGATCTGGGCCCCAGCTCTTGACTTCCTGTGGGTGGGAAGGGGTTGCTCTCCCAGCATCTCTGGGGTATGAAGATGATGCTCTCATTCCTCCTCGAAGCTGCAGTGGTCTATCCACTCCTGCCCGAAGACCAAAACTCCTCCTCCCTGCTCCACCTGAATCTTCCTAGGCCCCCAAGGGCATCTTCCACCAGCCCTTAACACGAATGCTCCATTCTCACCCAGTGCCACCAGAGAGACATTTTCATTCCTAAAACAGACAAAGCACTCCTCTGCTTAAAAATCTCCAAATGGTTCTCTTTGCACTCAGACTGAAAATGAAATCCTGGCCTTGGTCCACGAGGCACTCCTCCCTTTGCTCATTCTACCCCCCTCCAACTCTGGCCTCGCTGCCCCTTCTGGAACACCCCAAGACTTTCCTACTAGAAAGATTTCTCACTGAAGAATATGCCCCTCCACCCCAGGCTTCCCAAGGTGGGCTCCTTCCCTTCCTAGAAGCTCAACTTAAAAGCCACTCCACCTACACAGATGTAGAGAACAAACGTGTGGCTACCAAGGGGATAAGGGAGGGAGAATGAACAGGGAGATTGGGATTGACATGTATTCGCTACAGATAAAATAGAAAACTATTGAGAACATACTGTACAGCACCAAGAACTCTACTTCCTGCTCTAGGGTGACCTAAAGGGGAAGGAAATCCAAACAAGAGGGGATATATGTACACACACAGATGATTCACTTTGCTGTATAGCAGAAACTATACTCCAATAAAATTTATTTTTAAAAAGCCACCCCCAGACTTCCCTGGTGGTCCAGGCGTTAAGAATCCGCTGGCCAATGCAGGGGTCACGGGTTCAATCCCTGCTCCAGGAAGATTCCCCCAGGGCAACTAAACCCCTGCACTACACTAGTGAAGCCCTCACGCCCTAGAGCTCAAGCTCTGAAACAGAAGCCATGGAAATGAGAAGTCTGAAGAAGGAAGAACTGCCCCTGCTTGCCACAACTAGAGAAACCCTGTGCAGCGACAGAGACCTGATGCAGCCAAAGGTAATAAAATCAATCAATTGTTGAAGCCACCCCACCTAGAATAGGAACCCCTCACTCCATCTGCCTTGATTCCGCCCCGTTTCCTACCTAGAGCCCGTCATCATCTCTAAGCATCTCTGGTTGGTTTGCATGACGGCGTAATTGCTGTTTTGTATTTTGCTTTGTGCGTCCATCTCCTCCCACTGGATTCTAAACTCTATCAGGGGAGTTAGAGTATCAGGCCTGGTGCCTAGAACAGCAACAGGCACAACAGAAATCCTCAGTAAACACTCGTGACCTGAACGAGTGAATGAGTTGAATGAACAGCCCCATTCTTCCGGGCAACTCGCTTCTCCCCCTGGGTGGCTGTAGCTGCTTCCTACAGACCAGGATTGCACGTCGGTTTTGCCTCCAGCCTCACTGGTCCACCGCGGATTCATCTTCCACCCTGGCCTCTAACACTTTTCCGACATGCAAATCTGGCCCATGGCTTCCTTCTTAACACCCCTCAGTGGCCACCCACTGCCTTTGGGGTTAGAACCAGCACTTTAGCACAGTCGGGTTTGGGTCTTGTTTACAATTTAGCATCTGTGAACCCAGCTGAACTGCTAACCTTTCTGTGCCTGTTTCTTCTTCTGTAAAATGGGGTAATAATGAAACCTATGTGGTAAAGCTATTGAGAAGACAAATGAGGTGATCATGTGCAAGGCTTAGAACAGAGACTGGCACGGGAACCACAGTCAGTGTCAGCTCTGAGGATGATTACTCTTATATATTACAATCGTCATCATTGTTGTCATTATCGGGGCCACACAGAACAAAGCCCAGCCTAAATTCAAAGCTGCCTACGTAATCCCAGGGCCAAGGCTGAGGTCATGGTCTTTGATTTCAGTGATGTGGGTCAGTGGCTCTCCACCAGGGGTAATGTCGCCCCCTCACCCCCACCAGCGAACAACTGGCCATATCTGAAGATATTTTTGGTTGTCACAACTGCGGGGAGTGGAGACTGGTTTGTGGCATCCAGCAGGTAAAAGCTACACCACCTGCAGTGCACAGGACACCCTTCCAACAGAATGAGTGTTGAGGGCCAGTCACTCAGTTGTGCCCGATCCTTTGCCACCCCAAGGACTGTAGCCCACCAGGCTCCTCTGCCCACGGGATTCTCCAGGCAAGAATACTGGAGTGGGTTACCATGCCCTTCTCCAGGGGATCTTCCCAACCCAGAGATCGAAGCTGGGTCTCCTGCGTTGTAGGCAGATTCTTTACCCTCTGAGCCACCAGGGAAGACAACAGAGGAGGATGTAGCCCCAAAGGTCATATATTAAAACTGTGATNGCTGGAGTGGGTTACCATTCTCTTCTCCAGGGGATCTTTCTGACCCAAGGATTGAACTCAGACCCCTTTACTGTCTGTGCCACCAGGGAAGCCCCTCCGAGGCATCAGGGAAATAGGTGCTAAATATTTATTAATTCACTCATTGGATCTGCAAAACAGTCTCACGAGGTATGTGCTATTATTGTCACCACATGTTTGGAATGAGAAAACTGAGACCAGAGTATGTCATTGGGCCAACACAGCAGGAAACTGGCATTTGAACTTGGAGCTTAAGGTCTTAACCATTTCCTTGTATAACCACCTTACTTTTTCATTCAGTTTTCAGAGCCTTAAAAGAAACAGCCACCAAGGGTGGTTTACACTGGAGCTGAAAACAGAGGATGAGGTTCTGTGCTGGGAGTCGGGGAACCCAGCTTTAGGAACCAGTCCCACTTGAGTTTATTGTATAATTAGAGCGAGTCACCAATTTGATTCTTCTGCTCCCCAGCGGGTTCTCAGGATGTGGCCCCAACTGACCCGTCCCTCCTCATCCCCTACTTCTCTTTGCCCTCCTCACATTTCAGAATGGACCCACTGCCTCTAGTTTCCGGTGCTCCCATAACTCCTTGTGCTATGATGCCTCTGTCCTAGCAGTTCCTGTTGCCTGCAATGCTTTTCCCACCTTTTTTCATCTGAATTCATTCTTCAAGTCTCTACTTAGATGTCATGTTGAGAACTATCAAGTATCATAAGGGGCACTAATTTTCAAAGAGAATTGGAAGTACACGTAGAGGTAAAAAACTGTTGTTGGTTGCTGTTGTGTTTAGTTGCTAAGTCATGTCTGACTATTTTGCAAACCCATGGACTGTAGCCTGCCAGGCTCTTCTATCCATGGGATTTCCCAGGCAAGAATACTGGAGTGGGTTGCCATTTTCTNCACGTAGAGGTAAAAAACTGTTGTTGGTTGCTGTTGTGTTTAGTTGCTAAGTCATGTCTGACTATTTTGCAAACCCATGGACTGTAGCCTGCCAGGCTCTTCTATCCATGGGATTTCCCAGGCAAGAATACTGGAGTGGGTTGCCATTTTCTCCTCCAGGAGATCTTCCTGACCCAGGGATCAAACCCACCTCTCCTGTATTGGCAGGCAGACTCTTTAGCACTGAGTCACCAGGGAAGTCCAGAGGTAGAAAACAGGTTAAAACAGGAGATAAAATATTTTACCTCCACAAAGCAGAAAACTCTTGTTAGGACATGTATTTGTTTGGACTATCTACTGCAACCTAACCAACCACTCCAAAATCTAGTAACTTAAAACAACAATGATTATTTATACCTTAGGCTCCAAAATCACTGTGGAAGAAAAGCAATGACAAACCTAGACAGCATATTAAAAAGCAGAGACTCACTTTGCCTGCTGCTGCTGCTAAGTCACTTCAGTCGTATCCGACTCTGTGCGACCCCATAGACGGCAGCCCACCAGGCTCCACCGTCCTTGGGATTCTCCAGGCAAGAACACTGGCGTGGGTTGCCATTTTCTTCTCCAATGCATGAAAGTGAAAAGTGAAAGTGAAGTCGCTCAGTCGTGCCCAACTCTTCACGACCCCATAGACTGCAGCCTACGAGGCTCCTCCGTCCATGGGACTTTCCAGGCAAGAGTACTGGAGTGGAGTGCCATTGCCTTCTCCGTACTTTGCCTACAAAGATCCATATAGTCAAGGCTATGGTTTTTCTGGTAGTCATGTACGGATGTGAGCTGAACAATAAAAATTTAAAAAAGTTGAGCACCAAAGAACTGATGCCTTCGAACTATGGTGCTAGAGAAGACTCTTGAGAGTCCCTTGGACAGCAAGGAGATCAAACCAGTCAGTCTTAAAGGAAATCAACTCTGAATATTCATTGGAAGGATGATGCTGAATCTCCAATACTTTGGCCACCTGATGCAAAGAGCTGACTCACTGGAAAAGATCCTGATGCTGGGAAAGACTGAAGGCAGGAGGAGAAGGGGACAGCAGAGGATGAGATGGTTGGATGGCATCACTGACTCAATGGACATGAGTTTGAGCAAACTCCAGGAGATGATAAAGGACAGGGAAGCCTGGGGGAGTCGCAAACAGTAAGACACAACTGAGCAACCAAACAACAAAAGGCTCAGTGGGTGTGGCTCATCTCTAGTCTGGGCAACACCCATTGGGGTTGCTAGTTTAAAAGTTGCACATAACTCCCAGGACTGGCAAGCTGGGGCTGTCTATCAGCGGGGACTAGCAGAGGGCTATAGGCTGGAGACACTCATCTTCCCCTCCGGGGTCTCTCCACAGGACGCTTGGGCTTCCTCACAGCATGGCGGCTGGTTTCTAAGAGTGAGAACCAGGTGGGTGTGCAGAGCAATTTTCTTTTTAACCTAAAGCAAGGAGAGGAATCATTGTGAAGTTCATTTACTTGAAAATACAAAGCAATTAACTTAGAACCAAAGACCATAGAATCGATCTTTCCCAAGTGCATTAAGCAAGAAGTCTACAGGATGAACTAACTTTCATTTTACAACTAGCACAAACTTAGTTCATGCATATTATGACAGTCAAGGATAAAACAAAGAGAAAGTGAGTCAAGTCTAATTAAAGAAAAATATTCAAGGAATAATTGTACCCATCATACATACATAGGTTAGCTGGAAAGGGCAAAATGTTCAGAAATAATTGAAGCTTAGAAAAAAAAAATGAAATTCTGAATAGCCAGCTTGTCTTCTATACTAAAGAAAGATGACCAAACTTTTTCTCTTTTTTCATTGTATCTTTTTATTGAAGTATAGTTGATTACAATATCGTGTTAAGTTTCAGGTATGCAGAAAAATGATTCAGCTATACATTTTTTTTCAGATTCTTTTCCATTATAAACTATTACAAGATATTAACTATAGTTCAATTTCAGCTTCTTCAGCATTGCTGGATGG
>SJYX01003886.1:1423-16650 GCA_006410675.1 Oreotragus oreotragus | reverse complement strand
TCTTCCCAATCCAGGGGTCGAGCCTGGGTCTCCTGAATAGCAGGCAGATTCTTACCATCTGAGCCCCCCGGGAAGCCTGCTTAGCTGGCCTCAAACCCACAGCAAAAGCTCATGCCCACATGGACCCTCTACTCCCTCTGCCCTGTGACTGACTCAGGTGCCACCCTGTGTGGCCCTGTAGTTCGGGCCCTGTCTCCCATTTCTGGGGGACATAAACTTCTTCCTTTGTGAAAGTCATGCTTTGTCTGTGTATCTTACCTTCCCCAATTGAAATAAATCCCAGTTACTCTTTTTTTTACTCTTTGGCCATGCCAAGTGGCATGCAGAATTTCAGTTTTCTGACCAAAAACCCAGGCCCCCTGCAGTAGAAGCATGGAGTCCCTCCCAGGTGCCCTTGAAACCGGTTCTGATCCAGTTAAGTGATTGCACAAGCACCCTCTCCTCCGGCTGCCTCAATCTCCCCGTCTACAAATTAGAAATAACAGCTCCTTCCTGTTGCTGATGAGCTGAAGGTTAACGTGGAAATGAAGTGTTACTCACCAGTTCTGGCATATGAGGACACTGGGTGGGTGATTCCGCAGAACCCCACAGAGGACGTGAGGAGGTATGGAAGAAAAAAAAAAGGTGGTGAAATAAAAATGAAGAGCTTCTTACTTGTTTATTCACTAATCTTCGGCTGCGCTGGGCCTTTGTTGTTGCGCGCTTTCTCTAGTTGCGGGGAGTGGGGGCTACTCTGCACTGCGGAGCTGGAGCTTCTCCCTGCGGAGGCTTCTCTTGTTGCGGAGAAGAGGTGCTCTTGTTGGGCTCCAGGTGCTCGGGCACGTGGGCTCAGCAGGTGTGACACGTGGGTTTAGTTGCCCCACGGCACGTGGGATTCTCCCCAGACTGGGATGGAGCCCGTATCCCCTGCCTTGGCAGGCAGATTCTTAGCTCCTGGACCACCAGGGAAGTCCTTGAAGAGCTTCTTAGACAGGGGGCACTGACTGGCCGGAAAGAGGCATCTGAGATGCGATGTGAGCACAGGAAGTGATCCTCATGCCAAGGCAGTCCTGAACTGGGGACAGAGGGGAGCCCATCCCTGGGAGCCCATCCTGAGATCTACAGCTGACACCTCCTAGCATTCTGGGAGAAGGAGCCCCAGGCCCACAGTTAGGGCATGAAAAGGAGGGGCCCTGGGCTCAACTCTTGGCTCAGGTGCAAATGCCCTGTAGATCACTTGGTGGTCGTTGCTTAGTCCCTAAGTCATGTCCAAATCTTTGCAATCTCATGGACGGCAGCACACCAGGCTTTCCTATCCTTCAAGATCTTCTGGAGTTTGCACAAACTCATGTTCTTTGTGTCAGTGATGCTATCCAACCATCTTACCCTCTGTCGACCCCTTCTCCTCTTGCCCTCAATCTTTCCCAGCATCAGGGTCTTTTCCAATGAATCAGCTCTTCGCATCAAAAGTGGCCAAAGTATTTATTGGAGCTTCGGCTCCAGCATCAGTCCTCCCAGTGAATATTCAAGACTGATTTCCTTTAGGATTGATTGGTTTGATCTCCTTACTGTCCAAGGGACTCTCAAGAGTATTCTCAAACACCACAGTTCAAAAGCATCAATTCTTTGGTGCTCAGCCTTCTTTATGGTCCAACTCTCACATCTGTACATGACTACTGGAAAATCACAGCTTAGACTATATGGACCTTTGTCAGCAAAGTGATGTCTCTGCTTTTTAGTTCACTGTCTAGTTTTGTCATAGTTTTTCGAGTCCTAACATTCCCAGACATCGCCTTTCTGGGTCTCGGTTTTCTTATCCCTAGAGTGAATCATAAAATATGCAACTGCCTGTATAGCAGACATGCTGCAGGGCTCAATGGGGGAATGTGCAAAACCAATGTCTTTGTCATTCTCAAAGTGCCTTACAAATGGGGCCAAACGTCAGGGCCTTGTTGTCAAGTACTCTGCTTTCCNATCACAGCTTAGACTATATGGACCTTTGTCAGCAAAGTGATGTCTCTGCTTTTTAGTTCACTGTCTAGTTTTGTCATAGTTTTTCGAGTCCTAACATTCCCAGACATCGCCTTTCTGGGTCTCGGTTTTCTTATCCCTAGAGTGAATCATAAAATATGCAACTGCCTGTATAGCAGACATGCTGCAGGGCTCAATGGGGGAATGTGCAAAACCAATGTCTTTGTCATTCTCAAAGTGCCTTACAAATGGGGCCAAACGTCAGGGCCTTGTTGTCAAGTACTCTGCTTTCCCCAGACTTTTTCCTCAGGTTTGGAAATTTCCAGATGCTTGACTCGACACTTCAAATGCAACTGTCTTTTCTGGGTACTGTCTCAGACCTGTAAATGCCCCAGAAACCATCTGCCCACTCTCGGTACTTTTACTTTCAGGCCACCTCTCAAGTCCACTTTTATGAATTAGGTCTTTCTGACACCTGGAATATTTATCAACCAGCCACCTAAAAATGGCATAAAGAAGTTAGCCACAGCTTAACTATGCGGCACTCAGAAGATGCCCAGGAAATATTGGATTAGCTGGACTGGTTCTCAAACACCCATCAAAATCCATTAGATTCCTTGACTGGAAAAATCCACAGGGGGGATTTCTTTAAAAAAAAAAAAAACATTGCATCTTGGGGCTTCCCTGGTGGTCCAGGGTTATGACTACACTCCCAAGCAGGGGGCCCAGGTTCAATCCCTGGTTGTGGAACTAGACCCCACAGGCCAGAGCTTAGACTGAGTGAAGCCAAAATAAATAAATACACTTTTTAAAAAACTCATTGTCTCTTGTAAAAACCTATAACGAAAAAGAATCTGAAAAAAAAAAAAAGGTACATATGTGTATAACTGAATCACTTTGCTATAGACCTGAAACTAACACAGCGTTATAATCAACTACACTTCCACTTTCTTTAAAAAAAAAAAAAAAAATCATTACAACAGCAACTAAACTTCAATTTTAAAAAAAAAAAATGGAAAACCAAAACAAGAACTCATGCACTTGAAACAGGAGAACAACAAATGTCTCCCTGTGTCTACAAACTAGAATGGTGACTTTAGTTTTGGCCCTGCCTCGTGGGATCTTAGTTCAAACCCATGCCTTGGCCCTAACCATTGGAGCACCAAGAAATTCTCAGAGTGGCGACATTTATAGCAGAATAGAAACACCATTTATAAAACACAGGCATGCATGTTAACATACATCCATACATATGTGCGTGTGTGTGCTCAGTCGTGTCCGACTCTTTCGACTCCATGGACTGCAGTGCGCCAGGCTCCTCTGTCCATGGGATTATGCTTATATACACAAACATACATACCCAGGGGATGGATAAGGGCATCCTGGGGAAAAATCCTTGCACTCTTAAGAGTCACTGCTGATATCACTAGTTATATTCGGTTCAGTTCAGCTCATTTTAGTCACTCAGTCGTGTCTGATTCTTTGCGACCCCATGGACTGAAGCACAGCAGGCCTCCCTGTCCATCAAGTTGGTGACGCCATCCAACCATCTCATCTTCTGTCGTCCCCTTCTCCTCCTGCCTTTAATATATCCCAGCATCAGGGTCTTTTCCAATGAGTCAGGTTCTTTGCATCAGGTGGCCAAAGTATCGGAGTTTCAGCTTCAACATCAGTTCTTCCAATGAATATTCAGGACTGATTTCCTTTAGGATTGACTGGTTGGATCTCCTTGCAGTCCGAGGGATTCTCAAGAGTCTTCTCCAACACCACAGTTCAAAAGCATCAATTCTTTGGCATTCAGCTTTCTTTATAGTCCAACTGTCACATCCATACATGACTACTGGAAAAACCATAGCTTTGACTAGACAGGCCTTTGTTGGCAAAGTAATGTATGCTTTTTAATATGCTGTGTAGGTTGGTCATAACTTTTCTTCCAAGGAGCAAGGATCTTTTAAGTTCATGGCTGTGGTCTTTTAATTCCACCATCTGCAGTGATTTTGGAGACCCCCCCAAAAAAAATGTCTCTGACTGTTTCCATTGTTTCCCCATCTATTTGCCATGAAGTAATGGGACTAGATGCCATGATCTTAGTTTTTGAATGTTGAATTTTAAGCCAACTTTTTCCTCTCTTCTCTTACACTTTCATCAAGAGGCTCTTTAGTTCTTCACTTTCTGTGAAATTATATTAAGATGAGGTCATTCTGGAGGAGGGTGGGCCCTTAATCCAATATGACTGGGGTCCTCATAAGAGGAGGAGAAGGGATACAGAGACACCCAGGGACAGGGTGGCAAGGTGATAACGGAGGCAGAGACTGGAGTGAGGCAGCTACCAGCCAAGGAACACCGAGGATCCCTGGTGGGGAAAAGCAATGAGGGGTTCTCCTAGCAGAGGGCGCAAGGCCTGCTGACACCTTCCCTTTGGACTTGTAGCTTCCAGAACTGAGACTATAAATTCCTATCGCTTTAGCCGCTGCTGCTAAGTCACTTCAGTCGTGTCCGACTCTGTGCAACCCCATAGACGGCAGCCCACCAGGCTCCCCCATCCCTGGGATTCTCCAGGCAAGAACACTGGAGTGGGTTGCCATTTCCTTTGTGGTGCTTTGTTACGGATGCCTTAGGAAACAGATGCAACGTTCCACAGTCCGAAAGGTCAGGCGGAAGTTGCACAGAATCTGAATAGCATACACCCAGTTCACACACCCTTTCCCACCTCCCCGCTTTTGCTTATGCTGGTCCCTCCACCTGGAAAGCCTGTTTCTCTGAATCCATGGCAACAAAATCCTACTAAAGTTTTCAAGGCATAGCTCAAATGTCTGTCTGACCTGTGACACCCGCGCTCCCCAAGGCCACCACCCCTCTTGCATCGTCCACTCAGGATACTTGTCTGTTCACGGGGTGTGCCTTCCCCACGGGTCCCTGAGCCCACAGAAGCCAGGGAGCTCTCTCATTCCTATCAGCGTCCCCACTACCCACAAAGAGACCTAGCACAGAAATACCCATCGGAACCAGAATTCAACTGCATCGTGATTAAACAGCTTCATCTCAGCTGTAACTCTAATATTTTCCCCACCTGTAAAGAAGGATGTGGAGCAAATATGACAAAATGTTAACATCTGTCAGCTCCAGAGGGTGAGCACACGGGTGCCGGGTTATTTCCTGTACTTTTCTGAAGATTTGAAATAGTTCGTAACGAAAAGGCTTTCAACCTGAAAAATGGATGGTAGCAGGCTGTATTGGGACACGACCAGTCCATTGGAACATGGTTTACACTGGGAAAGGCATTTCTAGTTCAAAACACGTCGTTTGAACACATTTTTTAGAACTCAGCCCACTCATGTGTTCGGGGCAGAGTAAAAGTCTTAAGGACTCACCTCGAGCTCCGTTAATTACGTTAGTCTTGTTTTCATCATTACCAAAGTCCTGGGGGATTATGCGGGGAAGGCAGTGGCACCCCACCCCAGTACTCTTGCCTGGAAAATCCAATGGACGGAGTAGCCTGGTGGGCTGCAGTCCATGGGGTCGCTAACAGTCGGACAGACTGAGCGACTTCACTTTCACTTTTCTCTTTCATGCATTGGAGAAGGAAATGGCAACCCACTCCAGTATTCTTGCCTGGAGAATCCCAGGGATGGGGGAGCCTGGTGGGCTGCCGTCTATGGGGTCACACAGAGTCGGACACGACTGAAGTGACTTAGCAGCAGCAGCAGCAGCAGGGGATTATGTGATTATTTCTTTTCAGAAGAGGGAACTTCTGGGATTTGCCCAAGGTTGTACAGCTAATACACTTTGGATCTAGGACTGAAACCTAGTTTATGTTGTTCCAAAGCTATGTAACAGTAGCAGTAATTTTGTCATTGTTTAGTTTTGAAGTTATGTCTAACTCCTTTGCAACCTCATTAGCTCTAACCTGCCAGGCTCCTCTGTCCATGGGATTGTCCAGGAAAGAATACTGGAGTGGGTTGGCATTTCTCTCTCCAGGGGATCTTCCAGACCCAGGGATCAAACCTGCTTCTCCTGCATTGGCGGGTGAATTCTTTACCACTGAGCCACCAGGGAAGCAGTAATTTACACCACCTTAACTCTGTACTGGGACATATTAGCCTGTTTCAGCCTCAGAACAACCCTGTGAGAACCCCTGTGCACTCTCAGTGGGACTGTAAAAATTGGTGCCGCCTCTATGGAAACCAGTATGGAGGTTCTCTCAGAAAACTAAAAATAGAACTACCATATGACTCAACAATTCCAGTCTTGGGAATTAAAAAAAAAAAAACTCAAACAATAACTCAGATAGATACATTTGCATCTCAATGTTCACAGCAGCACTATTTACAATAGCCAAGATATGGAAGCAACCTAACTGTCTATCTCAGACAAACGGATAAAGAAGATGTGGTGCAAACCTACAAGGGAAATATTACTCAGCCATAGAGAAAAAAAATAATAATGCTGTCTGCAGCATCATGGACGGACTTGGAGGCTGTTCTGTTAAGTGAAAAGAAAACAGACAAACAAATATTGTATGATATCACTTGTATGCCTATCTCAGACAAACGGATAAAGAAGATGTGGTGCAAACCTACAAGGGAAATATTACTCAGCCATAGAGAAAAAAAATAATAATGCTGTCTGCAGCATCATGGACGGACTTGGAGGCTGTTCTGTTAAGTGAAAAGAAAACAGACAAACAAATATTGTATGATATCACTTGTATGCCTACAGCCAACTCGTTGGAAAAGACCCTGATGCTCGGAAAGATGGAAAGCAGAAGGAGAAGGGGGCGACAGAAGATGAGACAGCTGGATGGCATCACAGATTCAATGGACACAAACTTGGGCAAACTCTGGGAGATAGTGAAGGACAGGAAAGCCTGGCGTGCTGCAGTCCGTGGGGTGCAAAGAGTGGGACAGGACTTGGAGACTGAACAGCAGCAAGGTCACTTATATGTGGAATCTGAAAAAACACAACTTGTGAATATAACCCAAAGAAAGAAGAAGAGGCGGACTCACAGGCACAGAGAACAAACCAGTGGTTATCACTGGGGNGTGGGGTGCAAAGAGTCGGACAGGCCTTGGAGACTGAACAGCAGCAAGGTCACTTATATGTGGAATCTGAAAAACACAACTTGTGACTATAACCCAAAGAAAGAAGAAGAGGCGGACTCACAGGCACAGAGAACAAACCAGTGGTTATCACTGGGGAGGAGAACCAGTTGGGGGTGGGACAACGGAAGGTACAAGTTATTGGGTATGAAACAGGCTATAAGAATATATTGTACAACGCAGGGAACACAGCCAATAGCTTGCAGTAACTGTTAACAGAGTGTAGCCTTTAAAAACCATATAAAAATTTTAAAACAAAAAAGAACAACCTTGTGAGACAAAGCCTGTTAATATTGTCATCCCATTTTTACGGATGAGAAATATGAGGACAGAGGGTTGAGGCAGTTCCTGATGGCATTTCCCATCCTGGAGCCAGGATTGAACTTGCACTCTCTCGAGCCAGGCGCCTGCGTGCCTAGTCCAGTGGCTGTACTCTTTCTCCCTGGGGTCTCTCCCACCGTGGAAGAACAGGTTGCTTCCTCCAAGAAAGATCCCCAACACCAGAGATGACATCCCCACACTCCTGGAGAGCTCCGGAGGTCATGGTTCTGCCTCCAAACCCAAGAGGAACAGGCCGAGAGCAGGTCTGGATTGGGGGCAGGGGGATAGATGGGCAGTGACTAGGCAGGGTGAATGTTTATAGAGCAAAACCATTTGATAAAGAACTATCAGACTTCCTCTCCCAGTTATAGATCCCCCGGCAAACACATTTCCAAAAAATAAAGAAAAAAAAAAGGGCGGGGGAGACTCTCCAAGGATCTTTCTCGCCTTCCTGCTTGCCTTCCTACCAGCCTTCTTTTCACAAACCTCATAGTGAGCACGGGGCTGGGTTTCACGTCCCACCGTGTCCAAAGGCTGAAAACGTGTTAAAGTGAGAGGAGCCTGGGACTTCCCTAGTGGTACAGTGGATGAGAGCCCGCCGGCCAAGCCCTGGTCCAGGAGGTTCCCACACGCCACAGAGCAACTGAGTCCGCACACCACAGCCACAGAAGTCCGCGAGCCTGGAGCCCACGCTCGGGAACAAGAGAAGCCGTGGCAATGAGAAGCCCTCACACCACGAGGAGAGAGCAGCCCCGCTTGCCACAGCTAGAGAAAAGCAGCAACGAAGACCCAGCACAGCCAAAAATAAATACGTAAATAAAACGGGGGAGGGGGGCATGGATAACCACCACACCCCCTGCAGAATGGCTGGAATTGAAAAAAAAAAAACACGACGGACTTCCCTGGTGGTCCACTGGCTAAGACTCTGCACTCCCAATGCAGGGGGCCCAGGTTCGATTCCAGGTCAGGAAACTAAGAGCTTGCATGCTGCAGCTAAGACCTGGTGCAGGCAAGTTATTTTTTAAAAATACAATACTCTTTAAAAAGAAAAAGAAAGATTAGTGATGCCAAGGGCTTGCAAAAAGAGGGCGTGACTGGACACTCCGCAGTCTGCTTGGGGCTGCGGTTACATAAGAACGCGTGCAGGCTGGTTCTTGATCACCACTGCTACCTGGGAAGCCCCTACCCAGGTGTACACATATATAAACACTCAGCAGGCTACATACTGTGATGCCAAGGGCTTGCAAAAAGAGGGCGTGACTGGACACTCCGCAGTCTGCTTGGGGCTGCGGTTACACAAGAACGCGTGCAGGCTGGTTCTTGATCACCACTGCTACCTGGGAAGCCCCTACCCAGGTGTACACATATATAAACACTCAGCAGGCTACATACTAAGACGCATACATTCCGTACACACTGCATGGATGTTACACCTCAATTATTTTTACTTTTTTTTTAATGCAAAGTTTTTAAAAATGAAAGTGAGTAATATGCCACAGGCAAAGTTCATAAAAGGCTAGAGGATGAGAACGACTCCAGGACATTCTCAGAGCTATTATAGACACACTTGCATGGTGCTGAAAGGAGGTAACCAAGAATGAAGGGGGCAGCCACGAGGGTGGACAGCAATTAGGGGCCATGCCTGAAGAAGCCCCAGTTGTCACAATTTGGGATTTCTCGAGGGCTTTTCACAAACTGCAAGCTCCTCGCCTCTGAGAGCTGCCAATCAGAAAGGGCCCGTCGGGTCTCCGTCCATCCAAGCCACAAGGAAATGATGGCAGGATTTGGGGTTGGTGGCAGGAATAGAAGAATGCTGGAGCTGAGGACAGCTGGACAAATGTGGAAGGGGAACCGGGGAGACAGGCGATTCTCTCTGTGGGTTTATCCGACAAGGGTGTCCATCGTGATGCCAAGGAAGGGGAGGTCGGGAGAGAGGACAACTCCCGCAAACCAGGCCGGAGGCAGAGGAGCTCCAGGAAGAGCTAATGAACGTCCCTTCCGTCCCATTAAACCAGGGCCTTTTACATAGCGCATGAAAACCCCACCGGCACTCCCTGGATGGTAACTCTGCTCCGCCTGGTTCATCTCTTCCAAACTGAAGTAGCAGAGCACCCTTTTAATTAACAAGCCGTGTCCCTATTCCATTGTATGTGTATTTAACTGCTCCACGCACCCTCCAGATGCCTTCAGGAAAAGATGAAAATTTTAAGAAGGTGGGAAGGGGGGCGGGGGGAGAAGCAGATAAAGGATGTCAAATGAACAGGTGCAGGCTTGTTAGTCACGGGGAATGCATAAATCTTTGAAATTAATTTCACTGATGGTTCATTTTTCATTAACGTTTTCCTGACCATAAAAAAGAAAAAAAGGAACTTTATTCTTCCTGCACCCCAGGGAACGAAGGCATATTCTTGGAGAGAGGACCAGACTCGAACACTTCACACAGGTTCTCAGAGATGGGGGTCCCAGCATCAGGTCAGCGAGGGCCAGGACCCACTGAGAAGGGAGGCGGCTGCAGGAAGACCCTGGACCACAAGCTGGAGATAACAGACGTGGCTCCTTCACGCCCCCTGCTGGTAGACAGGCCACATGTCATGGGCACATCTGGTCCTCAAGTCCTCCCAAGGAAGGGAAAGAAATTTTGCATCCCAGGACTGTTACAAACGGGAAATAAGTCAAAGGTGAAGGAGGTGAGCTTAGTCAACTGAGCACTGAACTCGGATATATTCGATAAGCTTTGGGTTTGGGGGGTTTTTTTATTACATGCTTGATTCAGGCAGATCATAAAAATTAACTCCTACTAAAATTAGAGTAATCTTTCAAAAAGAAGGAAAGGAATGTAACTGGAAGGATCCAAGGGCAGTCAAGGACTGGGGCAACCTAAGCACATTTATCCTTGCTTCCTTTCATTCTTTCATCTTTCATTATTCAATGTGTGCTTTATGAGGTCCTGCCATGTGCCAGGTAGAATTTTAGGTGATGGGAACAAGATAAATATGATTGCTGCCCACTCTAAATACACAGCCTGCTGAAGATTTTGGAGAGGTACATATCTTTTTTTTTTTAGGAATCAGGTCAATTTCTGTTTAAATATTTGTTCATTTGGCTGTGTCGGTTCTTAGCTGCAGCACACAGGATCTTACTGCATCATACTGGATATTTCACTGCAATGCACAGACTCTCTAGTTGAGGCTCATGGGCTCAGTAGTTTCACGGGCTTAGTTTCTCCACAGCATGTTGGATCTTAGTTCCCAACCAGGGGTCGAACCTGCGTCCCTTGCATTGCAGGGCAGATTCTTAACCACTGGACTAGCAGGGAAGTCCCACACATCACATCTTTCTTAGTAATTGTGATAGCGGGGGAAAACATAGGTGAAACACACACAGAAAAAAAAAAAAAACAACTTAGTATCCGTCAGCTATGGCTGCGTAACAAACCATCCCAAGAGGCACACCATAGTAAGTGATGATTCACATACTCCGCTGGAGCAGCTCTGCTTCTAGGTGCAGGCCTGCAAGGACCCCAGGGCCTAAGGTGACTGTTCCATGTCCCTCCTTCTCTGGGGACCAGCAGTGACCCAAGGCATGTTTCTCACAGCCATGCTGGAAGTGCAAGAGAGCAAACCCAGTGCAAACCTTCGCTCAAGCCATGTTGGCTAACAAGCCTTTGGCCAATGCAATGCCCAAAGCCAAGTAAGTTTCAGATTCCGAGGCCCCCATCCCAGATGACAGAGGCCACCTCTCCAGGTGGGGCTCTCGAGTCTGCATGTCTAACAGAAGCCCCCTGAATCCTTACAACACATGAGTCCTCAGCACAGGACTTGTCTGCTCTGTTCTGCACCTCATCTTTCTCCTCCGAGCTCCTCTGGCAGAATTTCCTGCAAGTCTACCATCCTCCAGAAATAATAATAATAAATAGACAATCTCTGAAACAATGTGCTTGGAGTCAGGATTTCTCCCATCCACCCCTAAACATCTCCAAGTCTGATCCATTTCTGAAGAGCCCTATCTCTTCTGATGATGGGCACACACACGCAACTTAGAACAACCATTTCCGTTATCTGCAAGTACCACAGCACAGGACAGAAGCCAGGATACAGCCGGAAAGACACCCTCTCACATCCAGGTGACCCCCACCCAACACAGGCACCATTTTTCTCCATTCAGAAAACCTGGGAGGAATGAAAGGGAGGAAGGAAATGGACTTGTACAATGTAAACCCCAAAGTTCAAGGTCACATCGCATTTTCACAACTCCAGGCATAAGTGTCAACTGTTAAATCATTTCTCTGGGGGCTGAACCTACAGGTAAAACAAAATCAAAAGCCCAGATATCTTGACTGTGAATTAACAGTATGTAAAGCTTTGACCCATCTTCCATTATGATCACCTGTGATTGATATAGGAAAACCCCCCCCTGATTCCAAAATGGCCATGGCAGAAAGGCAAGTCTTGTATCTATCAGGGAAATGTTAACTTATAAAGCACATGAAAGTAATACAGTTTGTTTTTACTTTCAAATACAGGCACTAAAAACGAAACAACGAAGCATCGCTGAGCGAACGCCGGTTCAGACCTGCTTACTCCTAACCTATTTACATGTCACGCATCTGGCCCACTTCACCAGCTTAAGTACAAAAGGAGGCCGCCGTCCTTTTTCATATTCAAATCCAATTACTCTGGGAGCAGAAATTGGTTCAACCTTTTTGGAGGGCAATTGGGGAAAGCAGCTCCCCAAATTTGAAACGTGCTTCCCTTTGAACTCAAGAATTCTCCCTCCAGGAATTCCTCCTACATAAAGATCTAAGAGTTTGTTAAAATGTGTTTGTGGCAGCATCATCCGGGGGAGAAGCGGGAGCGACTTGGCTGAAAAGAATGAGGTGGGTAGACATGTTCTCGGTCTGGAAAACTTTATAGACAATCGTCGAGGGGTAAGAGAAAGTCACGAAACCACCCAGGCAGCACAATGGCATTCAAAAATACACTCGCCGTATCTATTTATACCTATAGATATGTCTATACCTTTATGTCTGTGTCTTGATCCAAATCTGTATCTACATATATAGAGAGGTGCCCACATCTGAGCCACAGCTATCTATCTATATCTACATCTGTTTATATCTATCCGTGCCTAGATCTATATTCGTATTTATATAACAGTCTGAGAAAGAAATTATCATCGAGGGACAAGGAGAAAGGAAACATTTCACGGATCACTCCAAATACCGGGTTGGCCAAAAAGTTTGTAAGATCATGCAGAAAAGCCTGAACGAACTTTTTGGCCAACCCCATGGTGGCGCTAGTAGTAAAGAACCCAGCTGCCAACGCAGGAGACGTAAGAGATGGGGCTTCCATCCCTGGATGGGGAAGATCCCCTGGAGGAGGAAAGGGCAACCTCTCCAACATTCTTGCCTGGAGAATCCCATGGAGAGAGGAGCCTGGCAGGCTGCAGAACATGGGGTCGCCAAGAGTTGGACACGACTCAAGTGACTTAGCACGCAGTATTTCCTGGGCTGTCAGAGTGTTTTCATCTATTTGCGTGTTTTACATATGCATAAACATGTGCATGCATGATGTAATTCTCAAATTCACATGGCCCTGAGTCAAGCCCAGTATCCCAGGGAGAAGGTCTTTCTTCCTGCCCCAGGGTTCCCCAGGGGCCGTGATCGCACCAGGAATGCCAGTCCCCGTGGCGCTCCTGCCATTCCAGGAATGCCAGGAATGTGTCACAGGAGAGAGACACAGGGCCATGCAGTGGCCCGTGGAGGGATCCTTCTGGGCGCACACTGACCCGAGGCCAGCCGCCCACAGCTCCATCCTGAAGGAAGACACCCATGTGTTGGGTTTGCTCCCACTCCTGGAAGGAGTTCAGCAGTGGGGGAATCCCTTCAGAGGGCGGCTGGCCTCTCTGCACAGTGGTGGAGCAGTTGAGGTTGACCTCTCCAGTGGCTGAGCCAGAGCTGAACCTGTCTGGTCTGCATGAGCCAGACCACAGGGTGAGAGCATCCTCTCAGCTCGGAGAGGTGGTGGCGCTCAGCTGTGACCCCATCGAGAGGAGAAGGCGAGGACCCAGCAGACAAAGGTGATGGCTGGTCCCCGGGGCCAGGGACTGAGGGCTCAACTCAGACAGGAAGTTACTTTGCCTGTAGAGTGGAAACTGTGAGCCGAGGCCTTTAGAGTACACAGTGTGCATGCACGCACATGCAAGCATGCACACGCACGTGCACATGCACATACACGCGCGCACACACACACACGCACGCACATGCACTCATGTTCACATACACATGCCAGCAGTCAGGTCTTGCCAGGCCCCGTCTCAGACGCAGACCCTAGGGACTTCCCTCGCGGTCCAGTAGTGAAGAATCCGCCTGCCAGGACAGGAAACAGGGGTTCGATCCCTGGTCCAGGAAGATCCCACATGCCTCAGAGCAACTAAGCCTGTGAGCCATGACTACTGAAGCCCACGTGCCCTAGAGCCCGTGTTCCACAGCAAGAGAGGCCACTGCAACAAGGAGTCCCATGCAGCAAAGAAGACCCAGCGCAGCCAGACATCTATCAATAAAAATCATATATCGCATGAGGGCCCACCCTAATGACCGCATCTTAACTTGATCACTTGCAGAGTCTCTGCTTCCTAACAAGGTCACGGCCACAGGTACGGGGCTGGGACTTCAACATGATCTAACTCGTAAGATACCCACCCCGGCTCATCCAGCCAAGCACAGGCCAGCGAGGGAAGTCCCAGGCAGGGTCCCAGGTGTCACAGGCACTCAAAGATCGGAGGCCCTGGGACCGAGGGGATGTGGGCACGACACCAAGAGCGTCTGCTCCAGCCTCCAAGCTTGTGAGACGTCTTCTCCTGGCCGTGCTTTCAAAGCCAAGCAAATTGGTCTGGGGCCGAAAAGGCCATCAAGCCCTCAAGCATGACTAAAAGATTAAGCACTGTGCCTTTAAACTAAAACCCAAGTGTTCCCTCGGCTCAACTGCCAACCGGTTATCTGCCAAGTGACAGGAAGTGCCTCCGTAATGGTCTTCCCATTATTTCATTAAAAGTTGCAGTGATGTCTACAGCTGAAGCCGAGTCGTGCTGGGAAGGCCATTAGGTTAATTAAAATACGAGGACAGCTCACCATCTACTCTTAATTAACAAACGAGGTCCCGCTGCCAACTCAGCAAAACGGAGAGCTGGCCCACAACCCTCTGGGGCGGTTGAGGTCCTCAGAGCATCCTTCCACCCCTGACAGCTGGGCAGAACGTAAAGGGGGACCTCGGGGCCTGGGCAGGAGGATAATTCTCACTGCATGCAAGTTGGAGGACCTCCAAGACAGGTCTTTTTATCACCAGGTATCTATCGTTCTGTAATATCTCTTCATCTGTCTTCCCCAAGCTCACATGCACGCTCCAGGACTTCCCTGGCAATCCTGTGGTTAAGAATCCGCCTGCCACATGGACGCACTGCCGTATTTAAGATGGATAACCAGGGCCTTCCCTAGTGGTCCGGGGGTTTGAACTTCACCTTCCAATTCTGGGCTTCCCTTGTAGCTCAGCTGGTAAAGAATCTGCCTGCAGTGCAGGAGACCTGGGTTCAATCTCTGGGTTGGGAAGATCCCCTGGAGAAGGGAATGGCTACCCACTCCAGTATTCTGGCCCATAGAATTCCCCGGACTGTATAGTCCATGGGGTCACAAAGTGTCAGACATGACTAAGCGACTTTCACTTCAATTCCAGTGCAGGAGGTGCTGGTTCAATCCCTGGTCAGGGAGCCAGGCTCCCATATACTTTGGGGCCAAAAATGAAAAAAACGTAAAACAAAGGACTATGGTAACAAATTTAATAAAGTCTTTAAAAAAAAAAAAAA
>SJYX01003884.1:104647-124378 GCA_006410675.1 Oreotragus oreotragus | reverse complement strand
AAGACGCTTACTCCTTGGAAGAAAAGTTATGACCAACCTAGATAGTATATTCAAAAGCAGAGACATTACTTTGCCAACTAAGATCCGTCTAGTCAAGGCTATGGTTTTTCCTGTGGTCATCTATGGATGTGAAAGTTGGACTGTGAAGAAAGCTGAGCACCAAAGAATTGATGCTTTTGAACTGTGGTGTTGGAGAAGACTCTTGAGCGTCCCTTGGACTGCAAGGAGATCCAACCAGTCCATTCTGAAGGAGATCAGCCCTGGGATTTCTTTGGAAGGAATGATGCTAAAGCTGAAACTCCAGTACTTTGGCCACCTCATGTGAAGAGCTGACTCATTGGAAAAGACTCTGATGCTGGGAGGGATTGGGGGCAGGAGGAGAAGGGGACGACAGAGGATGAGATGGCTGGATGGCATCATAGACTCGATGGACATGAGTCTGGGTGAACTCCAGGAGATGGTGATGGACAGGGAGGACTGATGTGCTGCGATTCATAGGGTTGCAAAGAGACGGACACGACTGAGCGACTGAACTGAACTGATATATTGATAAATTTTATTCATTAAAATTAGAAATATTTCTAGGAAGTGATTGAAGACACAAGAGAGAGACAGCCAGCCCTAGTAGTATTACCGCGATCTGGGGGTTTCAATTGTCATTACAAGAAAAAAATAATGTGAAAATACTGAAGATTCAAAGTTAATATTGTCCTTTCGAATAGATTATACGGCTGTGGACTTAGGAAAGTCCAAAAATTTAGCCAAAGTATAATAGTGTTTAGAGAAATGGCCATACATTTATCTCTTTACATACATATGAACGTAAAATTCTATCATATTTTTATGTATAATGATTCACAAGAGCATCGAGGACTCTATCACAGCTGATATTGAACACAATGAAAAGTGTATATGCATCAAGCCAAATGTTTATACTGGAAAATACCCGCCTGAAAAGCATGAAGAGTTATAGCTTGTGCTCACATGAGAAAATTCAGAATATAGAGCAGTCCATGCTCCCAAATTAACCTCTATCTGCAAGTTCAACCCAAGTCTCATTTTTGTGTTGAAAAATCCAGTCAATTAGAAAGCAAGAATGTCCTGCAGCTTAGACAAGAGTGAGCACAAGAGACGCAGGCCTTGGGCGGCCCGCCTCCAGCAGGTCAGCCGAGACAGTTCCAGTGTGCAGAGAGACGGGTGCTGCGGGCAAGAAAATGGACGGTATGGAAATAAACCTGTGCCCAGCTTAAGGCTTAAACGTGCACAATAAAGATTATATTTCAAATCAGAGGGGTAACCCTTGATTGCTGTTTAGTCACTAAGTCATGTCTGACTCTTTTGTGATCCTATAGACTCTAGCCCACCAGGCTCCTCTGTCCATAGCATTTCCCAGGCAAGAATACTGGAGTGAGCTGCCGTTTCCTTCTTCAGGAGATCTTCCTACTCAGGGATCAAACTCGGATCTCCCACATTGCAGAAAGATTCTTTACTGTCTGAGTCACCAGGGAAGCCCAAACTGGAAGTAATTACCTTAATTTGAGGGGTGGAGAAGTTTTTATTGTTCATTAACCAAGATGAAGAGCATGAAAATATAAAGGAACAAATAATTAATTTGGCCAAAGATATCTTAAAAAACAAATGGGAAAAAAATGTGGAATTTCTCCAGATAAAGTTTTAATCTCCCTAATATATAAAGGTTAAAAGGTCAAGAAAAACAAGGCAACTCGAGACAGAGATATAAAACACACGGATGACTAGTCCCTAGAAGCAGACAAGCGACAGTGAGGTTTAAGGACAATCAAAGAAACACACAGTAAGAGAGCTGGTTGTGAATTTTCACCTATCAGAATGACAAAGGTAAAATTTTAATTCAACGTTTTGAGGAACAGGTGAGTAAGTGGACATATCCAGCCATGTGACACCACATTTTTGGGGAGGAAAACTAACAATAGCTAACCTAATGTGATAGCTGAGTGACTAACTGTTTCACTCTCTCCCTTTCACACCTCTTATAATGATACGTCATTGCTGTTGTTGTTTAATCTCCAAGTCATGTCCATCTCTTTGTGACCCCATGGACTGTAGCCTGCCAGGCTCCTCTGTTCATGGGATTCTCCAGGCAAGCATCCTTCAGGCAAGGATTCTTCAGACAAGAAAAACTCCAGTATTCTTGGGCTTCCCTTGTGGCTCAGCTGGTAAAGAATCCGCCTGCAATGCAGGAGACGTGGGTTCAGTCCTTGGATTGGGAAGGGATTCCCTGGAGAAGGGAAAAGCTACCCACTCCAGTATTCTGGCCTGGAGAATTCCGTGGACTATACAGTTCATGGGGTCGCTAAGAGTTGGACACGACTGAGCAGCTTTCACTTCACAAGCACTTCCAGGCAAGAATACTGGAGTAGGTTACCATTTCCTTCTCCAGGGGATCTTCTTGACCCAGGGATGGAATCCAGGTCTCCTGCTTGGCAGGTAGATTCTTTACTACTGTGCCACCTGGGAAGCCCTTTTAATGGTATCAGTTTACTCACAGTCAGGTCCAACAATTTGCGACCCCATGGACTGCAACGCACCAGGCTTCCCTGTCCATCACCAACTCCCGGAGCTTGCTCAAACTCATGTCCATTGAGTCGATGATGCAACCATCTCATCCTCTGTTGTCCCCTTCTCCTCCCACCTTCAGTCTTTCCCAGCATCAGGGTCTTTTCCAGTGAATCAGTTCTTTGCATCAGGCGGCCAAAGTATTGGAGTTTCAGCTTCAGCCATCAGTCCTTCCAATAAATTTTCAGAACTGATTTTCTTTAGGATGGACTGGTTGGATCTCTTTGCAGTCCAAGGGACTGTCAAGAGTCTTCTCCAACATCACAGTTCAAAAGCATCAGCTCTTTGGTGCTCAGCTTTCTTTACGGTCCAACTCTCATATCCATACATGACTACTGGAAAAACCATAGCTTTGACTATATGGACTTTGTCAGTAAAGTAATGTCTCTGCTTTTTAATATGGTGTCCAGGTTGGTCATAGCTTTTCTTCCAAGGATCAAATGTCTTTTAATTTCATGGCTACAGTCACTGTCTGCAGTGGTTTTGGAGCCCAAGAAAATAGTCTGTGACTGTTTCCATTGTTTCTCCATCTGTCTGCCATGAACTGATGGGACTGAATGCCATGATCTTAGCTTTTTGAATGTTGAGTTTTAAGCCAGCTTTTTCACTCTCCTCTTTCACTTTCATCAGGAGGCTCTTTTGTTCCTCTTCGCTTTCTGCCATAAGGGTGGTGTCATCTGCATATCTGAGGTTATTGATATTTCTCCAGGCAATCTTGATTCTAGCTTGCACTTCATCCAGTCCAGCTTTCGCATGATGTACTCTGGGTATAAGTTAAATAAGCAGCGTAGCAATATACAGCCTTGATGTACTCTTTTCCCAATTTGGAACCAGTCTATTGTTCCATGTCTGGCTCTAACTGTTGCTTCTTGACTGTATACAGATTTCTCAGGAGGCAGGTAAGGTGGTCTGGCATTCCTATCTCTTATGACACAGTGTGGATATTTAAAAGTTAAGATGAAAAGACCCAAAAAAATGAATGTTTTTTATATCACCGGTGCGTGCTGCGAAATTGCTTCCAAACGTGTGGGGCTAGTTTGCTGGGCCAGAGTTCCACTCTGACACATCTCTTCATGCTCTTGTGGGGCTAGTCTCCAGGCTGAACTTCTCAGGACACTGCAGAGCAGCAGCTCAGTGGACAGAGTGAGTCTCTCCATCTGTGATTTACCTGCAATTCTTTCTTCTCTTTGCCTGCCCTCTACTCAAGCTCATGCTGACTTAGAGCAAATATCTGGGAAGAAAACCCAAGAGTGACAAAAGTCAAGTTACAACTGCTCACTTTTGCTCTTTATTTGGGCCACTGCTCCTAAGGCTAGTGACAGTGACTAGCAGCAAAACAAGGGAAGTGGGCGAGTTCCGGTGTCCACAGACTCGCCTGCAAGGGGACCCACGGCACCACCCTCCCTGTCACGCCTCCTCCACACCTGCAACCCTGTGCCCTGGTTCCTCCTCCATTCCTTTCTCCCAGCTCCTGGAACACGATACAGCTTACTTTTTCTCTGAGTATTGTCTTCACTGTCCTGTTAGGATGTTAAGACCCATGAGAGGAGGGATATTTGTCTGTTTTGTTCACAAGAGGCTAGAACAGTGCCTGGCACAGAGTAGGTGCTTACTAATTCTCTGTTGGATGAGTGAACAGCTTCTTTGCTTCCCGTTGTAAAGTGGCTGATGGCTCACAGGCTTTCCAAACGGCCACCCGTAACACAAGAAGTGATGTGAACCCTTCAGCGGATGGCAGATCTTGAGCACAAGGGAATCAGGTTGAAAAAATTAGCATCCTTCTTCGCTCACAGTTTAGATTCCTGGGATCTCAAGATCGGGAGCCCATGTAACACAAACACAGATCAAAGGCTTCGCTGTGCTCTGCAGTCCCGCCAAGCACTCCCCTGCCTGGACTTAATCAAGTGCAGGGACCGAATTCTCCAGGCCACAGAAAACAAGCTTCAACTTAAAAGTCTTTCTTTTTCAAATTGTGAACGTACCTTCATCTAAAACCAACCTCAAGGTGTCTTCCATGGGTGTCCACATCCTGCTCCCCAGCTGTCACCCAAGAGCTTTTAAAATAAGTCAGATCTCCTTCCTTGAATCTGCCATCGTGATGTTCCTTGGGCCTTGCCCTTGCCGGGCTGACCATCTTCAGTCCTTCCGGTCGTGTGCTATGTGTCACCTTTGCCAAACTTCCTCCCGTCTTCGCCTCTGACCTCAGGAAAGGGTCCAGCTTGCGGAGACCACGTCTCGTTCCAGGGTGAGAGCCCTCCAGACGCGCCCATGTCTGTGAACGCGGTCACAGGGACACCCCTTTCCAGTTTTGTCTGTAGCCTGTCAGTGGCTTCATGATAAGCTGCACTCATTCTAAATGTGAAAATAAACCGTTTTCACAACAGCCCGTGCCTGAATGCTTATGTGGAAAGGCTTCTTTTTCTCAGTTTTGATGTCAGCAAGGGCTGGCCGTGGAGGAGGTAGACCCATGGAATGGGTTGCCATTTCCTTCTCCAGTGCATGAAATGCATGAGGTAGACCCATGGAATGGGTTGCCATTTCCTTCTCCAATGCATGAAAGTGAAAAGTGAAAGTGAAGTCGCTCAGTCGTGTCTGACTCTTCGTGACCCCATGGACTGCAGCCCACCAGGCTCCTCCGCCCATGGGATTTTCCAGGCAAGAGTCCTGGAGTGGGGTGCCATTAATAAGTACAGCTAACAGTAAACCAGAATGACATGGATACAGACGATGATGTCCCTGGACACAGCAGCCACACTCCAGGTACATGTCCATCAGCCTTGAAAATAGGGAGTACTGCAAATGTACAAACAGGGAAACACCCTCAGAGAGTTACTTGTGTCAAATGAATTTCTATATTCTTGAAATCTGAGGAGAGCTTGAGCATTTGGGAGAGATGGAATTTCGTTTCCTGTTTGGATATCTCAGTGGATATTTGGCTTGGCACACCACAAAGAAAATTTTCCACTTCCAATGCACGCATCTTTTAATCTCTGAAAGCGTTCGGTGTAGAGTCCGTGTCACAGTGGTCTTGACGGAGCAGCATCACATTTTCTAACTGTGCACGTGCCTTCTCATCTGCAGCGTTACATAACGAAATCGTGTTTGACCCTGTGTGTTGTCACTGCTGACAGACACACCATTTCAGCTGAGTGGGACCTGGCGACTGTGGACTGAACAAGAGAAGAATGAAGACGGTGGGGATGGAGGAGGTATGATGGATGCGTTCCCAGCTCCACGCTCGTCTTACAGGAAGTGGCCCAGAGGAGATGCTGAAGGTGTGCCTGCACCCCTGAGTGTTCTGCGGATGAATGGAGAATCTGCAGCTTGGACCACACACTGCTGTTAGAGTCATCGGCTTCAAGGACTCCCTGACTGAGATGCTCAGAATCCATAAGCTGCACGGTAATTCTAGTGATTCATGTTGAACCTACACCTATGCCTTTTTAAAATTTAAATGTACAAAATGTGCTGAGCCCCTAGGCATTTGTATTAAAATACATTTCCAGTCTCCTGACATGAATGCCCTCGCTATTACTGATGGAAACAGACTGTGGGGTTTCTGTGTAATTTCCATTCATATTGTATTAAAATGTTCGAGATGCATTTTCTGTCAAAGAGAGTACCATTTCATAAAATTATTCACTATCCCTCCATATGGAAATGTCAGACATTGCTAATGTAATCCTCAAAGAATTACCCAGAGTGTCTGTAGGCCAAGAGACAGATTTCCAATGCTGCAGCACAGGATGGCTTGTTCACTCGGTTCTTGGGGACGCAGTGTGAGTTGTGAGTTTTCCCTCCATGTCCATGCAGGGTCACCCTGTGAGAGACTACTTTTCCCTTTTTCTGCTTCTCTCAGTTACCCTATGGCACAGAAACTGAAAACATCAGCAACATACAGAAGATGTGTTATTTCCTTGGTTTTGTGACACTCTTCATGAGTGACTTTCACCTTTGCTACACGTAGAGAGGGTCTGAAAATACACATTCCAGTCTAGAAAGGTGGTTCTGATGAATCTATCTGAGGGCAGTGGTGGAGATGCAGGCGTAGAGAACAGACTTGTGGGCTCAGTGGTCGGGGGTGCGGGGGGTGGCAGGAGAAGGTGGGACGAATTGAAAGAGCAACACTGACATGTATACACAACCATGTGTAAAGCTAGGCAGCCAGCAGGAACTTGCTGTAGGATGCAGGGGGCTCAACCGCTGCTCCGGGACAACCTAGAGGGGTGGGATGGGCTGGGAGCTGGGAGGGGCTTCAGGAGGGAGGGATTACACTTACACCTTCGGCTGAGTCACCGTGATGTACGGCAGAAACCAACACAATAAGAAAAAGAGAACCAAACATAAATATTATCAATGTTTGAGATAAATCGAATACCAAAATGCTTAAGGACAACTATTAACAGATTCACATGTAACTAACAGAATTAAACAAAAGTTCTCTTTCTTAGAGCAGAAATAGATAATGACCTAAATGCTTCAATCAAAAAACATTGCTCTAAACTCTAAGTGGGATAGGGAACCATGGCAAAAATTAAAAACAAGCAGAAGTAGGAAGTGGTATGTGGGCTTGGGTCGGTAGGGGTGGGACTCAAGACTGTTGCCTTTTATTTTAAGATCCTTTTATACTGCTTGATTTAAAAACACACACAGAGAGATATTGCTTTCATAAAAAGTAAACTGTTTTTTAAAATGCATGTCCCTGGACCCTGCTGTACAGTTCTAACTGAGGAAATCTAAAGACTATCCCAAGAATGTGCACTTTGACAAGTGCCCTAGTTTTTTTTTCTTCTTCTTCTTCTTCTTCTTTGCATGTGTAAAAGGTCGTACTCTGAAAACGATTGCTAAGTACATTGATACTGCTTTTGTTGATGCTGTTCAGTTGCTAACTCGTGTCTGACTTTTGGTGATCCCGTCGATGGTAGCCCACCAGTTTCCTCAGTCCGTGGCGTTTTCCAGGCAAGAATACTGGAGTGCATTGCCATTTCCTTCTCCAGGGAATCTTCCCGACCCAGGGATTGAACCCGCATCTCTTGCATCTCCTGCATTCCAGGCGGGGTCTTTACCACTAAGCCATTAGGGAAGCCTTTGACGCCACTTACTTAACTCTATGCTGCTGCTGCTGCTAAGTCGCTTCAGTCGTGTCCGATCCTGTGCGACCCCATAGACGGCAGCCCACCAGGCTCCTCCGTGCCTGGGATTCTCTAGGCAAGAATACTGGAGTGGGTTGCCATTGCCTTCTCCAATGCATGAAAGTGAAAAGTGAAAGTGAAGTCGCTCAGTCATGTCTGACTTGTAGCGACCCCCATGGACTGCAGCACGCCAGCTTCCCTGTGCATCACCAATTCCCAGAGCTTGCTCAAACTCATGTCCATCTAGTCGGTGATACCAGCCAATGATCTCATCCTCTGTCATCCCTTTCTCCTCCTGCCTTCGATCTTTCCCAGCATCAGGGTCTTTTCCAGTGAGTCAGTTCTTTGCATCAGGTGGCCAAAGTATTGGAGTTTCAGCTTCAGCATCAGTCCTTCCAGTGAATATTCAGGACTGATTTCCTTTAGGATGGACTGGTTTGATCTCCTTGAAGTTCAAGGGACTCTCAAGAGTCTTCTCCAACACCACTGTTCAAAAGGATCAGTTCTTTGGCACTCAACTTTCTTTACGGTCCACCTCTCACATCCGTACATGACTACTGGAGAAACCATAGCTTTGACTATGTGGACCTTTGTTAGCAAAGTGATGTCTTTGCTTTTTAATATGCTGTCTAGGTTGGTCATAGCTTTTCTTCCAAGGAGCAACCGTCTTTTAATATTACGGCTACAGTCACCTTCTGCAGTGATTTTGAAGCCAAGAAAATAAAGTCTGTCACTCTTTCCATTTTTCCCCATCTATTTGCCATGAAGTGATGGGACCGGATGCCATGATCTTAGTTTTTTGAATGCTGAGTTTTAAGCCAGCTTTTTCACTCTGTTCTTTCGCTTTCATCAAGAGACTCTTCGGTTCCTCTTCACTTTCTGCCATAAAGGTGTTATTCTGTGTATCTGAGGTTACTGATCTTTCTCCAGGCAATCTTGATTCCAGCCTGTGCTTCATCCAGCCTGGCATTTAGCATGATGTTCTCTGCATATTAGTTAAATAAGCAAGGTGACAATATACAGCCTTGGCGTACTCCTTTCCCAAGTTGGAACCAGTCCATCCAAACATTTAAACATTGGTGAAGGGTTAATATGAATCTTAAGATTTAGTATAAAGGAAAGACACAAGACTTGTCTTGAAGGGGCTCATGGACTTAAAAATAATTCATAGTTACCCATCTAGTTTTCTCCTTTGATCTGTTACTAAACTGTAAATCATGCTCTGTTTAAACAAACAATAAAAAAGCAAAGCAAAACTGTCTTCAACTTTATTTTCATTATTTACTATTACTTCTGCCCAGGTTGTCATTAGTGATTACAGTTAAGGAGTTACACTGAATCATAATGAATCTAAAGCCTTATGGAAAAAGTAGCCAAGTCTGCCCTCTCTCTTTCTCACACACACACACACACACACACACATGCACACACACATGCACACAGAGGTATAGCTGTGGACATATCCACTCTAGTGAAAATCACCAGCCCTCCCTATTTGACCCATTTGGAAACAAATGGTTAGAGTTTTGAGGGATCCTAAGGACCCACTCCATCCTTTCATTAAGAAGGTCGAGAGGCTTGTGCAAACCACTTTCTCAGTCCGGTGACTGCTCTGATAAACCACAACTTCTCACCTTAATCACCTTCTTTGCTTTCTCATCCTGGGATAGAGAATTTAGTCTGTGCAAGAAATTTGTACAAAATAGCTTACATAGTGTATCAATTTTAATGTTAAATTCAAGTATATGCATCCTTTTTTTTTGCATGTGAATTAACAAGAATATATCTTTTAATTAGAAAAGACAAAACCTAAAAGCTATTTTTAACAAGAATAATAAGCCTATCCATTAACACTTTGAAAAGCTTCTACATGAGGATTCATCTGTGTCTAATAGAATTTTACTTCTATCATTTACGTAACGACCTTTGTCTTCAAAGTAAGGTCTCATATATTAAATTGCTATAAATGTATCTGAAGTCTTAAGATATATTCAGTTATACAGGTAATTTCTAAAGAGGCCTAAAATCTGCTGCTGTTGCTAAGTCACTTCAGTTGTGTCCAACTCTGTGCGACCCCATAGACAGCAGCCCACCAGGCTCCCCCGTCCCTGGGATTCTCCAGGCAAGAACACTGGAGTGGGTTCCCATTTCCTTCTCCAATGCATGAAAGTGAAAAGTGAAAGTGAAGTCACTCAGTCATGTCCGACCCTCAGCGACCCCATGGACTGCAGCCTACCAGGCTCCTCCGTCCATGGGATTTTCCAGGCAAGAGTACTGGAGTGGGATGCCATTGCCTTCGCATTTCCCCCCAGATCAGGAATTTAAATGAAGTTGACCACAAAAGTAGACTTTAGTTGTAATTTTGGAAAAGATTTCTACTTTCTTAAAACATTGCTTTTTAGCAAGTTCTCCCAGCTCACAAAATGCAGCAGGAAATGTGTGGTCTGAATGCCTCTCCACTGGCTCCAATGTGGTATATATGTATTTTTTTCCCATTGTTATTAATACTGATTGAATTGTTATGAACTTTTTAAAAGAAGAAAAGATGGCCTGTTTTGAAAACTACAAGTAAAATTCATTATGTCTGTTAAAACACTCAATGTCTAATCTACCAAGCTTTCCCAGTGCATCCATCCATCCATCCATCTGTATTTTCAGCATTTGTAACAATTCATAATAACAAGACAAACGGCCATACACCACATACACCATGAAACACCCTGTCCTGATCTAGGTTCATCTCAGCGTTGAGTTGCCATTTGAAAGCCAAAGGCTGGTCTTACTTTTTTAACCATCAAGTGAAATTGCTACACTCAGTGGGCCGTGTGCAGCCTCACAAAGCAAGGCGTTACATGGGTGGATCTTGTTCTCCAAGCAAATTCTATGGTTTTAAAAATCCCCACACTCAATGAAAAGAAGAATTGGTCACACTTCAGCCTTTTCAGTAATGTCCACATACACAAATAGTCACATTCACAAGGGGCATCTTTAAGATAAACTCGTAGAAAGAGCCTCTGTGAACACCCAGGAATGTGAAGAGGAGAATTATAATCAGCACAATCTCTCTTCTGTTGGGATGTTCATCTTCACTTTCTTTACTAGTGATGGACACTGTGCCAGTCTCCATGGAGAATGTCGTGGTATCTAGTCGAACATTCAAATTATGTCAGCTTAACCATCTAACCACACATAGCAAATGCTTTCTCTGCTTCTTTTCGGAAGAGAGATGGTGGAAAGAGTGAAAGTAGATCTCTGATATTCCACCCAGATGTCAGAGAGACACCAGCCTAGGTACAAACCACGTGTCGGATTTCCCCGGACTCTGTGGACAGCAAGGCTGCTCCATATGTGCACCTCTCCCCCGCCACCACCTCTTAGGATCCTCTAAGAGTGCTGACCAGGTCCAGGTGAAGCTGGCCTCTACTGAGGGCAGCTCCGGGTACCTTGGATGGCATCCTTCAGAGGTGACTGCATGAGGTGCCCAGGTGATGGGGCAACTGCACCAAACACCTGACACCTTACCCATCCCCACCCCAGGGCCCCTTGGTGATACAGCCTCCTAGACCTTAAACCACACCAGAAAGAGAAGCTCGTGGGGCAAACACTGCCTTCTGTTGTTTGTTTCCAACCAGGGCACTCCAAGGGTAACTTGACTTTGTTTAATTAAATCGATTCATTTTATTCTTAATAATTGTTCAGGGAAAAAAAGTGGTCACTATCACCTGTATTTAACAAAATACATGATAACTAACAATGCAATTCTGTTTTTCTTTTCTGTTTCTATTTTTAAATGAAAATACATACATATATGATGTATAGATGTGTGTGTGTGTGTGTTAGATTTCTGGGTAGCTACTTAAATTTATTTTCCTATGGTGGCAAGACACATAAATGTAAAAGGTGCCGTTTTGCCATTTTTAAATGCAGTCAGTGACATTACATTCACAGGGTCAGGCAGCCGTCACCACTACTCTTTCCTAAACATTTCCATCACTTCAAAGGGAAAATTTAAATGCCATAAATACACAGTCCTGGACTCAGTCAAGCAGACAGAAGAGTAAGAAGCAAGCTGTAAGGGGTGATCAGGGCAATACATTTATTATGAACACAAAACTCTGGGGGTTTTGAACAAAGTGATGAAGCTTGCAGCTCAAAGCAAAACCCAGAATTGGACCTTGGGGTCCACATTCACCTGGACCACCGGCTTCTGAACTTACCCATTCTTCTGAATTTGCCCCTGTTTGGAAAGCTTCCTGTTCATTTGACCACACCATCTTGGAGAACTTTGCTCTTCCCCGCGTATGTAACTCCAGCGGCTCTTAACTTGCCCAGAGTTTGGTGTTTTGTTTTGCTCTGAAATGCCTTTTTATCTCAGAGAACATGATACATAGAATACAGAACAAGATTCAGTCCAGTGTCACAGCCACAGTGATGCATCATCTCAGGTCTTAAAATCTACGGCTGTTTCTGCCTTTGGAGGAGAGCTGCGGGCTTCTGCCGGGTGAGTGAGGGCTTGCGGGTTTGGGGGAGCCAAGAGTTGGCAGGGCCGCCCTAGTTTGAGTTGGGGCCAGTTCCTCTAAGCCTGTTGCTTTTGCCAACCTTGTATGAGTCCACATTTGCGAGTCCCCTGACGTCCAGCTGTCACTCACTGGAAACAAGAAGCTGGAGTGGGGCTTTCACTGTGGCCCCTGAATTCCCTGCTTCCACACACCCTCCGGTCGACCTGGGGCTGGTGGCGTGGAGGGATCTCTGAGAAGGACTCTGCCGCCCTCCGTGGCTCCGTATCTATGGCAACAGGAGGACATTACGGTGAATAACTGGGGGAAAGAAAGGTGTTCACATCTCCCTTTGTAAACTGTCAATGCATCAGCCTGCAAAACCTTATTTTTAGTGACGACATACTTTAACTGTGTAAGCACTAGGGCATCTCTCTTTAGGAGTTGTGTGCTCCCAGGGTGTGCAATGGGAGGCATTTGGTTCCAGTTATCCACTGGGGAAAAATGCTGTGAGTCAGAGAAAAAGGTATGTGTGTTTGTGCGTGTGCATTTGTGTGCATGTGTCTGTGTGTCTGTGTGTCTGTGCGTGTGTGTGTGTCTGTGCAGGTGTGTGTGTGCACATGCATGTCTGTGCACGTGTGTGTCTGTGTGCATGTGTGCACATGTGTATCTGTGTGGGTGTGTGCATGTGTCTCTGTGCATCTGTGCACGTGTGCATGTGTCTGTGTGTGTGTGTGTCTGTGCGTATGTGTCTGTGTGCGTGCGTCTGTGCATGTGTGTGCACGTGTGTCTGTGTGTGCACGTGTGTGCCTGTGTGGGTGTGTGCATGTGGGCATCTCTCTTTAGGAGTTGTGTGCTCCCAGGGTGTGCAATGGGAGGCATTTGGTTCCAGTTATCCACTGGGGAAAAATGCTGTGAGTCAGAGAAAAAGGTATGTGTGTTTGTGCGTGTGCATTTGTGTGCATGTGTCTGTGTGTCTGTGTGTCTGTGCGTGTGTGTGTGTCTGTGCAGGTGTGTGTGTGCACATGCATGTCTGTGCACGTGTGTGTCTGTGTGCATGTGTGCACATGTGTATCTGTGTGGGTGTGTGCATGTGTCTCTGTGCATCTGTGCACGTGTGCATGTGTCTGTGTGTGTGTGTGTCTGTGCGTATGTGTCTGTGTGCGTGCGTCTGTGCATGTGTGTGCACGTGTGTCTGTGTGTGCACGTGTGTGCCTGTGTGGGTGTGTGCATGTGTCTGTGTGTGCACTGTGTGTGTTCATGTATGTGTGTGCACACATGCATGCTCTCTGTGGGTGGGTGGCGGGCACTCTCGTGCAGTTACCGCTGTCAGTTACCGCATGGGGGCACGTCTGACCCAGCAGCTGGTGCTCAGGGCCAGCATGTCTGAAGCTTGTCCATCGGGTGGTGGCCGATGTTTCCTGCATATGTGGTCCTTGCGTCCTCGCTGCTCCCAGGCTGGTTACCCCATTCCTTCCTCCCTCTAGGATGTGGCGGTGTATTTGGACTGGGGTCTGAGACCCCTGGCATTTACTTGGGTGGAGCAGAGAGGACGCTGGCAGAGAAGAAGGAAGACAGAGGCAGCGGGGGACCCCGGCCGTGCACCCTGGGCATGCAGTGAGACCCCCGGGCTTCGCCCAGCCCCCTTCCCTCCCATCCTGGCTGCCTGAACAGCTCTTCCACCTGAGGACCAAGGGACCCAATCCCTTTGAATGAGGCAGGGTCTAAATACAGACATTTTCTTTCACGCGTAGATGCATACCCGATAGAGGAGCGGGACTTTTGGCTTCAGGGTGAAAGGTGAGTTACATGGAGAGGAAGGGGTGCTGCCCAGTCCTGCCTAAATCTGCACAGACTCCTGGGTGCACCGCTCAGCCGATCCCAGGAGAGCCCCAGAGCCCAGGGTCACCGCAGAAGGGAGGTCGGCCAGGCTGGGGGATCCAGAGGCCCTCCCCTCTGCATGCAAAAGCAATTTTGAGGACTTCCATTCCTACATCACCTCAACTCCTGTTTCTTCATTTTTAATTTAGAAAAAAAGATATAATGAGCAATTCACCACTGAACTGGCTCACATTTTTCTGTGTAGGTGCAGAGAGAGCCTGCACGCTTTTAGGTTAAAGAAAAGGTATCATCTAAATTCTCAGTGATGGGCAAACGCAATCTTGAAAAGGAGGGTGTGGAAAACCAGCAACCCACTCTGATGGGACACAAATTTTCCCTTGAATTTTCTCCCTTGATTTCCCTTAACTGTGAAGATAAAGAAGTAAAATAACCAAAGCAAACTGAAATCAATTTAAAAATACTTAAACTTCAGTTATATATTCTGTTTCTCTTCTGTCTGCATTAAAACAATAGGGAAAATTCTATGACTCTTAGAAACGAATTTGTCTGAGGTGATCGCTACCCTTGAATTGATACAAAACTCCTGAAGAACATACAAGATCAGTTAGGCCTTCTGGGGTCTTTCTGGTTGGAAGACAAATAAGCAAAAACATTTTGTTTCACTGACTTTACATTTTGCTCGGAGTCCCTTTTTCTCTGTTTCCTTGAGTACATTTTCTGCTGAGATTCTGCAAACAGGCATCAGGATGACCCAGAATCCACTGAAGTGTATGAGCCTCACAGGTTCTGAGATTTAATTACGTGCCGTGTGGCATTCATAGAGGGCACACGGTCTGTCCGCGCGACAGACAGCCCCAGGCAGTGGTCGCTTTCTCTCTCGGTTTGCTCAGTGAGACATCAGGCCAGCCCCTGGGCACGTCAGGATGATGACTGCAAGCACCTTTATACACTTGGTGTGTTGTATACTCAGTCCCTTCAGTCGTGTCTCTGTGACCCCGTGGACTCTAGCCCGCCAGGCTCCTCTGTCCATGGGAGTCTTCAGGCAAGAACACTGGAGTGCGTTGCCATGCCCTCCTCCAGGGGATCTTCCTGACCCAGGGATCGAACCTGAGGCTCCTGCAGCTCCTGCATCTCAGGCGGATTCTTTACCGCTGAGCCACCAGGCAAGCCCCATGTACTTGGTGTAGGAATGTGGAACTAAGGCTGGAATGTGGTGATTCCACGGAGCGTCTTAGTGCGCCAGTAGCTCCCACGCTAAGGGCTCAGTGGACGATGTGAAAGTGTCATGGGGGATGCCCACTACCCACAGGTCCAAGCCTTGGTCCAGGGCTTGTGCTGGAGCTGGGTCCAGGGACGGGACCCAGAGATGTGCACACAGTATGTCCTTGGCCGAACCCAAGATGTTGGCTGGTGGGAAGTGTTGAGCCCCGAACTGGAGAGCTCAGGCCTGGGGGTTTGTGGCTGCCATCAGAAGAACCCAGACTCCAGAGGCAGACTCAGCCAAGATGGAAAAGCCACTCACCGCACCCCTCAGGGTCTGACCAAGGATACCCTGGGCTCCCAACAGCCCTCCATCCTGAAGACTGGATTGTTGTCAGCAGGTTCAAGACTAAACTTGCAAAGGAAGGTGACAGCCTTAAAGATCCGAGGGACCTGCGGAGTGAGACAGAAAAAGGGGGCCCTCCTGACCGCTCTCACCGCGGTAACAGAGAAGCACTAGGCTCTGGGCTGAGTTGGGGAATTCCTCCCCCGCCTGCTGCTCTGAGTCTATGGGCCATTCCTTGCTTCCCTGCGCTCAGTGCTTAGAGAACCCGAGGTGCAGCCACTAGGAGGATCAGAGATGTCCGTGGACACATGGCGTCTAAGGATGTCAGCGGCGGCCTCAGTAACAATCCCTGACGTGACCGCCGGCAATGAAAGGGACGACGGCAGTTGATGGAGAGAAATCCTGAGTCAGTCAAGTGCCTGGCAGACAAAATGCACAATATGAGCCCCTGTGGATGGAAGTGGGAGGCAGTCTCCAGGGGTTTTCAAAGTCTGAAAGGTGGGGAGAGGTCCAAGGGGTGGGAGGGATGACCACTGCCCCTCCACAGCCTGTCCCTTTAGGTGACCTGCCCATCAAAGTCAGTGTGGACACTGGGAACTAGAAGTTGAGGTCTTGCTCCTTCTGCCTAACACTGATTGTCCAAGTAACCCATCTCATTCTGGAATTAGACAGCAGAGACAGTAGTATACCCTTGCAAGTGAACCAGAGGCCATTGAATTGAACACTTCCAGATGAAGAATGTCATGGTATACGAACTGTACATCACTAAAAGAAGGTGAATTATCATAGGGCGGTGATAGGTACAAAGTGATCTTAAAAAATATTAAATGGTATAAAGTTAAAAATGGAAGTCTTTTGCCAACTCCCTGGCAGTCCATCGACAGGACCTCAATGCCACTGCAGGGGGCACAAGTTGGATCTCTGAGTCAGCGAACTAAGATGGCACGTGCCCCCAAGGTGCAACCAGCAAACAAAACAGAAATCTCTAGATTCTCCCGCTGACCTACCTGCTCCTTGTTCTTTCCCCACAAAGGGAGACCATGGTACCACCTTCCGGAAAAGTCTCCCTGATCATGGAGTCTACACGTGTATATAAAGGGTCAACCTATACATAGTTCCTGCAGTTTGTTTCTTTTAAAAAAGAAAAAGTAACAGTAGATCTCTCCAGGTCAGTATATATAAAAATTTCTAATTTTTTAACAGGCACATGGCATCCTGCTGTACTATCATTTATGCAAAGTGAAAGTGAAGTGAAGTCGCTCAGTCGTGTCCGACTCTTCAGGACCCCATGGACTGTAGCCTATGAGGCTCCTCCGTCCATGGGATTTTCCAGGCAAGAGTGCTGGAGTGGATTGCCATTTCCTTCTCCAGGGGATCTTCCCAACCCAGGAATCGAACCTGGGTCTCCTGCATTGCAGGCAGACGCTTTACATTCTGAGCCACCAGGGAAGACGCTTTATCGTCTGAGCCACCAGGGAAGTCTATCATTTATGCAAGCGGCCCACTATCAGTGGGCATTTAAGTGTTTCTAAACTGTTGTCTTGTACCTACATCTCTACGCACCGATGAAAGTTGCAAGTGCCCGTGGATGGAAGTAGAAGTGATGGACAAAGGACAGGTGCACTTAAATTTCAATGACTGTGCCACACTGCTTTCCAAAAGCTGTTCCCTCCACCCAGGGCCCCACCCCTCACGCTCTCTAGGTAGGATTCTTTGTCCTCCAGAGAAGCTTCAAGGACCACTTGACTGGGGAGCAGGGGAAGATGATGAAGGGCTTGGGAGGGAAAACAGCAGCTCCTGTGGCTTGAACTAGGGTGGCCCTATTTTTATTTGTACATAAACTGTGATTCTGATATAACCATTAAAAATTGCCATTTGAAAGCCAAAGGCTGGTCTTACTTTTTTAACCATCAAGTGAAATTGCTACACTCAGTGGGCCGTGTGCAGCCTCACAAAGCAAGGCGTTACATGGGTGGATCTTGTTCTCCAAGCAAATTCTATGGTTTTAAAAATCCCCACACTCAATGAAAAGAAGAATTGGTCACACTTCAGCCTTTTCAGTAATGTCCACATACACAAATAGTCACATTCACAAGGGGCATCTTTAAGATAAACTCGTAGAAAGAGCCTCTGTGAACACCCAGGAATGTGAAGAGGAGAATTATAATCAGCACAATCTCTCTTCTGTTGGGATGTTCATCTTCACTTTCTTTACTAGTGATGGACACTGTGCCAGTCTCCATGGAGAATGTCGTGGTATCTAGTCGAACATTCAAATTATGTCAGCTTAACCATCTAACCACACATAGCAAATGCTTTCTCTGCTTCTTTTCGGAAGAGAGATGGTGGAAAGAGTGAAAGTAGATCTCTGATATTCCACCCAGATGTCAGAGAGACACCAGCCTAGGTACAAACCACGTGTTGGATTTCCCCGGACTCTGTGGACAGCAAGGCTGCTCCATATGTGCACCTCTCCCCCGCCACCACCTCTTAGGATCCTCTAAGAGTGCTGACCAGGTCCAGGTGAAGCTGGCCTCTACTGAGGGCAGCTCCGGGTACCTTGGATGGCATCCTTCAGAGATGACTGCATGAGGTGCCCAGGTGATGGGGCAACTGCACCAAACACCTGACACCTTACCCATCCCCACCCCAGGGCCCCTTGGTGATACAGCCTCCTAGACCTTAAACCACACCAGAAAGAGAAGCTCGTGGGGCAAACACTGCCTTCTGTTGTTTGTTTCCAACCAGGGCACTCCAAGGGTAACTTGACTTTGTTTAATTAAATCGATTCATTTTATTCTTAATAATTGTTCAGGGAAAAAAAGTGGTCACTATCACCTGTATTTAACAAAATACATGATAACTAACAATGCAATTCTGTTTAAACCACACCAGAAAGAGAAGCTCGTGGGGCAAACACTGCCTTCTGTTGTTTGTTTCCAACCAGGGCACTCCAAGGGTAACTTGACTTTGTTTAATTAAATCGATTCATTTTATTCTTAATAATTGTTCAGGGAAAAAAAGTGGTCACTATCACCTGTATTTAACAAAATACATGATAACTAACAATGCAATTCTGTTTTTCTTTTCTGTTTCTATTTTTAAATGAAAATACATACATATATGATGTATAGATGTGTGTGTGTGTGTTAGATTTCTGGGTAGCTACTTAAATTTATTTTCCTATGGTGGCAAGACACATAAATGTAAAAGGTGCCGTTTTGCCATTTTTAAATGCAGTCAGTGACTTTACATTCACAGGGTCAGGCAGCCGTCACCACTACTCTTTCCTAAACATTTCCATCACTTCAAAGGGAAAATTTAAATGCCATAAATACACAGTCCTGGACTCAGTCAAGCAGACAGAAGAGTAAGAAGCAAGCTGTAAGGGGTGATCAGGGCAATACATTTATTATGAACACAAAACTCTGGGGGTTTTGAACAAAGTGATGAAGCTTGCAGCTCAAAGCAAAACCCAGAATTGGACCTTGGGGTCCACATTCACCTGGACCACCGGCTTCTGAACTTACCCATTCTTCTGAATTTGCCCCTGTTTGGAAAGCTTCCTGTTCATTTGACCACACCATCTTGGAGAACTTTGCTCTTCCCCGCGTATGTAACTCCAGCGGCTCTTAACTTGCCCAGAGTTTGGTGTTTTGTTTTGCTCTGAAATGCCTTTTTATCTCAGAGAACATGATACATAGAATACAGAACAAGATTCAGTCCAGTGTCACAGCCACAGTGATGCATCATCTCAGGTCTTAAAATCCACGGCTGTTTCTGCCTTTGGAGGAGAGCTGCGGGCTTCTGCCGGGTGAGTGAGGGCTTGCGGGTTTGGGGGAGCCAAGAGTTGGCAGGGCCGCCCTAGTTTGAGTTGGGGCCAGTTCCTCTAAGCCTGTTGCTTTTGCCAACCTTGTATGAGTCCACATTTGCGAGTCCCCTGACGTCCAGCTGTCACTCACTGGAAACAAGAAGCTGGAGTGGGGCTTTCACTGTGGCCCCTGAATTCCCTGCTTCCACACAACCTCCGGTCGACCTGGGGCTGGTGGCGTGGAGGGATCTCTGAGAAGGACTCTGCCGCCCTCCGTGGCTCCGTATCTATGGTAACAGGAGGACATTA
>SJYX01003884.1:64995-96667 GCA_006410675.1 Oreotragus oreotragus | reverse complement strand
CCCCGCCTCGCAGCCTCCCGGGCGGCCGCGCTGCGCTGCGGGGAAGCCCGTCGGTGACCCGGGGACAGATGCCCGCGACCGCGCGGCCCGTGGGAACCATCTTGGGAAAGACACCAGGTCACCCCCACCCGTCCCCTCCCGGGGGCCCGGGCTCCCCTGGGTCAGCACCCCGGGCCGCAGGCGGGCTTGGGCTGCGGCTGCGGAGGGCGCGGAGTGGAGATCCCCCCACCCCGGCCCCGGGCGCCGCCCCCACTTCCCGGCTCCTGGCCGCGAGCCTTTGTTTCGACAGGGCCCGCGGCGTCCCCTGCTGGCCGGTCTGGGCCGCGCCTCCTTGCCCTGCTCCGGATCCTGCTCCGGTTTCTTGGGAGGCCGCGGCCACGCGGACGGAGGTGGTTCCGCCTTCATCCGGATGCTACAAGCGAGTGCCCACAGCCCCGCATGGCCCACAGGCCTCGCGGACCGACCGCAGGGCGCACAGACGGGGCGGGGTGGGTGGGCTGGGAGAACCCTGCTTAAACCCCCGCGCCTTTTCTGCAGGACAGAAGCCTGTGTTTGGGCCCACAAAGGCTTTCTAGAAAACGGACTCATAACCTTTGCAAAGATGGGATCCAAGCTGCGTAGTCCTGGCCACTTGAAAACCTTTTAAGTAACTATACCAAAAAGCTTTAGCCTGGATTAAATGCAAAATGCCACTGCCTCACTTTTAAAAGCAAGCACAAGGGCTAAGAGCAACCCCAGACTGTTTGTAAACCGTGGGAAACAAGGACTCCGAGAGCCCTACCTACCCCTCCCCACTCACGCCCCCATTTTGTGCAAACTCAGTTTGCCCGGAGCTTCTGGAACCCCAAATCCTGGTAACTCGCTTGTTCTGGGCGGCGACGGGGAAGGCTGGGCTCACAGAAGGGATTTTTTTAATCTCTTAAGGATTGGTCAGTGCGTGGAAAAGCCGACTCCCTCCTAGCTCAGGGCTGCCCGAAGAGGTGGGCCGGGGACTCGGCCGCGGGTCCCCAGGCGGCGGCCTCTCGTCCCCTAAGCCCTCCTCTGCAGCCCCTGCCCGCAGCCCGCACGCCGTGGGTGCCCCACCATGAAACAGGGTTCTGCTGGAGAGATGGACTGCCATGCACCTGGCTTTCTAGAAGCAACAAATGAAAGTCTCTTAGGAAAAAAAAAAAAAGGTAAAGTCGTGAGGGAGAGGCAGAGAGCAGAATCCGCGTCTCCTGGAGACTTCTTCAAAAACTAACCTTCTGGGACTTGCTGCAGTAGCCAGCAAGTAGAGATTTCCACACTGAAGAAAGCGTCCTTCCAAATGTAGCTCGTCCACCGAGAGAGAGGCATCGCAAGGTCCCCGGTTTTAGTGGCAAAGGGCATTATGATTTATTTGTTCCAGTTTGAAAACGGTGTGCCTTTCCATTAGGACTCGTGGATGTAAACACCGATTCCCACGTGAATTGAATTAGTCCACACCCTCCCACCCCGCATGCTTCAGGGAACAATGGAGGGAGCTTGCTGACAAATTATGCCTGCATTTAGTGCTCTTGATTATCTGGTGAGTTAAACACAGAGGTATTAAAAGCCTGGACCTGCCTCATTTAATCTGCACTTGTTACTCTGCTTTCTCCTCCTTTTCTGTTTCTTCCCCAAAGATTAAAAGAAAAAAAAAAAAATTCTGACTTGGGTCCCATGTGCCCTGTGACTGAAACAGGGCATGGCCAGGCGGAACAGGGAATGGGAGGGTGGCAGAAGCTTGTCACTGGACATCATCATTGGTGACTTCTCCCCCTTTAATAAAAGTATTCTGAGGAGCGACTATGAGTTAGTTGGGGTTTCCTCCTGCCCGGGCCCAGGCCGGAAAAGCCCCCAGGCAGCTGGGCAGCTCAGAGAACTTCCCTGCTCTCAGCCGGGCTTCCGTTCACTGGAATGAAAGGGAATTATGCCAGGACATGGACGAGTCATGTTTAATTCAAGTGAAATTCATTCACTCATTTGTTCTATAAATATTTATTGAGGGCCTGTTTTGCGGCCCCTTCTGAGAAGCCCGGCTTCCTTGGGCGGTGGAGACCCCCATGTGGCTGCCCTGCATGCTCAGCCTGGCTCCAGGGTGTTTCTATACAAATCTGCTCCCAGAGTTCTAGGGTGCTATGCTGGTTTTGGTTTTGAAAATCAGACTCTGCTTGTTTAATCTAAATTCGAACACTAAACCTAATCTATCTAAAATATGTTGGTGGCATTTAACAATAATGATCAATACAGCATATTGGTTGGATGGAAGGACTAGAAGATATGAGTGGCCGCTTTCCTTTCGGGGCCTACAGTTTACAAGTAACCCCTGTCCCTGGCTCATTAGTGAGCAAGATTCCCTCCCCTCCCCCCTCTGTGCCCTCATTCCTATAATGTAAACAGCTGCTAATAGCTCCTATTTCTCTTTGTTCAAACAAACAATAGCCTTTATAACTAAGAAGAAAATTAGTATTAGGTGGAAGCCTCATTTTTGGGTTCTTAAAGCGCTCCCCTTTTTTTCCCCAGAAGAATGAAATCCAGCAGTTAGAAGAAAAATTCACATTGAAAGTTTGGAAAGTGACAAGAAAAAGGTCCATCCTTAATGATGCATATGATTGCATTTTAAATATTTTTCTTTTCTTTTCTTTAATTTCCTAACCGAAAAGTTGTAATTTGGGGAACGAGGGTGGTCAAAGGGTTGGGGGAGTCGCGGCCCTTCCTGGATTTGGGGCGGTCTTGCCCTCTTTGTTCAAGCCCAGGCAAAGGCCCGATATCGAGGGGGCTGGGTTTCTTTGCCAAATTAGGGGATTACACTTATTAATGTCTAAGGAGTGCTTGGAAATGAAAGATGAGCTAAAATATGCTCGAATCCCTTGATTCCTTTCCAACATAAAAGAAATCTCTTCCTGCTTGACCTCAGGGCTTAAAAACAGCACGGTGTGATTTGAAATTTAAGTCCCTGGGAAATGTAGGAGGGCTCTGTAAACATCTTATGTTTTTCTATGAAATAGATTCAGTGGGGGGCTAAGTTTCCAGAATAATCCACTTAGTACATGTCTGCGGGAAAACCTTAACCTGTGTGTTGTTGCATTTTTATATACATTTTACTCTTTGTGTTTTTAACTATTATTATTCTGGAAGGCCTTGGAACAAGACCAACAACCTGATCCTTTGTGAATAAGTGCTTTCAGAGTGGAAAAATCTTTACACTTTATTATCACACATTATCTTTGATATAACCTTTCTTCAGGTTTGTGGTAGAATTTGATGTCCTCATTTTGCATTCTAACATACCCATAGAAGGAGCTTCCCACATGGCTCAGTGGTAAAAAAAATATTTGCCTACAATGCAGGAGACCCAGGAGACTTGGGTTCATTCCCTGGGTCAGGAAGATGCCCTGGAGAAGGAAATGGCAACCTGCTGCAGTATTCTTGCCTGGAGAATCCCATGGACAGAGGAGTCGTGGGCTACAATCCATCAGGGTGCAAGAGTCGGACAGGACTCAGCAACTAAACAATAATAACAACAAAGCCACAGAGAAAAATTACATTTTCCTTTCAGTTGATTTGAAGATGGGAAGGCGTTATTGAGTTCAGTATTTAAGGAGATAAGAGAAAAAGTGTTCAAGAGTCTCAGGATTGTTCCTGAATCCACATTTGGTGATAAATATTAATAGGTAAAGGCAGTGTGCTGGGCCCTAGCTGGTCGGGCCTCCTTTCTTCCTGTCCAAGCTGAATCACAAGTGCCCTGAGGTTGTAGCTTCCCCTCCTAGTAATGAGCAGAGAGTCACCAGGGATGGTGTTTAAAAGTGAGGGTCCTCTGTGCTCCACCCTGAACGCTTGTCTTCAGTAGGTCTGGGTAGGGGTCTTGGAACCTGTACTTCTGGCAAACATGGGGCTGATTCTGATGCAGAAAAAGTTCAAGACACTTGCCTTGCGAACCAGTGGAAGCATCAAATTAGGTCACTTTACAAAGAAGAAACAAAAGTGATTTAGACTCTGTCTTGAAAAGCTGGAATTACCCCCACTTGAGTGTCATGAACTTCAGTTTGGGAAATGTCTTCACAATTCATTCAGGAATTCATCCGACTTTGGAAGCTGCGCTGTTTGCCTGACTGTGCCAAGCCAGAGAAGTCTGGATGAGTGTCAGCCATCCCTCCCTCGCCCCCTTTAACTGTCGACTTAAATACACCCACGAGACTGCGTCCACAGGGCTGGAGACGCATTTACTCACGGGGCAGTTCTGCACACTCCAACCAGCACGTGATTTATCCTCCTTTCCACACTGCGCACACAAATGGTTCTTTCCGGTTTGTAGCCAAAGCTGTTAACTGTGGGCTCAGCCTTCACCTCCTGGTGACAGAAAGCCTGTGGGCACCATCTGGGGCAAACCAGGATGTACTCTCCCCTGAGCCAGACATCACAACTGCCATGGGAGTGAGGATTGTGAGGTCACGAAGCCAGGGAGGGGCCAAGACCCTTAGTCCAGATCTGGGAGGCTCTGAACTGGGTTGAAGAGTGTCCCCACAAATTCCTGTCCATCCAGAACTTCCAAATGTAATCTAACTCAGAAACAAGGTCTTTAAAGATGTCACTAGGTAAGATCAGGTCATCCTGTAGCGTGGGCCCTGTTTACAGTGACCAGTATCCTTATAAGAAGGTCCAATACTTTGGCCACCTGATGCTAAGAGCCAATTCACTGGAAGAGACCCTGATGCTGGGAAGGAGTGAAGGCAGGAGAAGGGAGCAGCAGAGGATGAGATAGCTGGATGGCATCACCGACGCGATGGACATGAGTTTGAGCAAGCTCTGGGAGATACTGGAAGACAGAGGAGCCTGCTGTGCTGCAATCCAAGGGGGCGCAAAGGGTCGGACACGTCTTAGTGACTGGACAACAATGAACATCCCATGAGAAGAGAGGAGGGGACCCGGAGGCCAGGGAGGGGTCCATGTGATGATGACGGGGGCTCAGATGGGGCCGTGGGGCCACAAGCCAGGGGGCTCCAAGGATCTGCCCGGCACAGGTTCTCCCTTGGGCAAGGTGGAACTGCCTCTGCCGACACCTGCGTCCTGGACTCCTGGCCTCCAGGCCTGTGAGAGCATACATCTTGGTGCCTTGACACCACCAGCGTGGTATCGCCCAGGCTGTGAACCAGCTCCAGGAAACTGGTCCAGACCCAAAAGGCCAGTGACCAGGTCCACCACAATCAGTGCTCAGGACTTCCTGGAAACCTGCGTTTACGCCCGATTATTCACTTACTTTTTATGTGAACTTTAGTAAATGACTTACTCTTGAAGACTCACTTTTCCCGTTTGTACCGTGGGAATGAGGATAATTGTACCTGCCTCATAGGCTATAGTATTGTTATTCTCTTTTTCCTTGGACACATTTATTTTATGTGGGACTTTCCCAGAAATAAAAGATACAGTCTCTTATGGAAAACCACGCCTTAAAAAGAACCACAGGTTAAAGCATGATCGTTGCTTTTAGGAAAATTTCAGACAAGGAAACAACTATCCCAATTGGGATGTGGGCTTTCCCGGTGGCTCAGTGGGTAAAGAATCCTCCTGCCAACGTAGGAGACACGGGAGACTGCTGGGTTGGGAAGATCCCCCGGAGGAGGGCATGGCAACCCACTCCAGTATTCTTGCCTGGAGAATCCCATGGACAGAGGAGCCTGGATGGCTGTAGTCTATGAGGTCTTAGTGAAAACCCATCACCTGATGCAGAGTCCTAGTTCTTGATACCAAAGTCGAAAGGAAAAGTGACCTTGTTTTCCTTCTCCCAGATGGCAAGAGCTCAGGCGGGACGCGCGGCAGGACCTGCTGGATGCTCCCACGCGGGATCCCATTGCCTCACTGACGGGAAGTGGTGCTTAGAATCTGTTCACAGTTGCTGTATTGTTGTCTGCTCTATTGTTGGCCAGACTTTTCATGCAAAGAGAGAGCCTGCTGCTTCCTGTGCCTTGACCCTCCAGAATTCCGGAGTCCTGGCAGCTTCTGAGTCCTCAGGCAGGCCTGTGGCCCTCCCTGTATTTGATCCCCCACTAGTGAACTTCTTGTACTTTAGACAGCTGTAAAGCATCGTCCCAGTTGTGATCAGAATACTGACTAGCAGACGGGTTTGCACTGGAAGCTGAGGAGGCCCCAGGAGGAAAGCACCAGGAGAAAAGGGGGTCTGATCATGAGAGAAGGCTGCCCAGCAAAGGCAGGTTTGCTTCCTGAAAGTGAGCTGGCTACTCTGCTTCTTAGTGTTGCTGGCAAAGATGGGACTTGAGATGTTTCCCAGCCTCCTCCTCCTTTCTCTGGACAGGAAAGTAGGGTTTATTGCTGGGCTTGAGTAAGGAGGGGACAGCAACCAGGCTTTCATGAGTGCAGGCCCCATTTGTCCAGAAGGCACAGTTAGGGACCTATTTGATTCCACAGCCCCTGGGATGGCTTCTATGCCACCGTGTTTTCATTCATCCATGTGAAACTTGGTAGATCCCCACTTGGAGATGGGGCTCTTCTGGAGGCCAGGGAACTTGAACTTGGGCCCGTAGAGGGCTTCAATCACGTGCTGCTTGTTCTATAGCTTGGTGTGGATGGACATTATGACTTGGCCGATGTGGACCCTGGCCATTGTGCCACTGGGCTTTCCAAAGGCACCACACACACCTGTCTGGAGCCTAGACTGGGGCCAGCATGCCAGTCATGAAGGTCCACTGGGAAGAGTTGTCTCCAAGGTCCCTTCGGGCAACCTGTATGGGTGACAAGCTGCATAAACTACCAAGAAGGCTGCTGTTTGCAGCCACTGCACACTGGGTCCCCCTGGGGAAAAGAGCACAGTCAGTTTAACTGGCTGCCAGCAGCCTTTTTATCTTTAAAGATTCGGGGTCACCGTAACCCCTACCATCCTGGTTTCCTCTTTACTGTCTACTGCTGCCCCGGGCGCCTACTGAAAGCCTCGCACAGGCAAAAGCCACCGGGTGTTCACAGGAGAATTAGCACCTAATGGGCGCCTGCCCCCAAAGTGCCGGAAGAGCTAAAAGACTGTGGTATTGAAAGGGGCACATTTGGAGAAAAAGCCAAGCAAGCACCTGCCATTGCATACTGGGCTACAATGAGATCACATCAGATTCTGTACATAAACCTTTGTTGAGGAATCTAGTTGGGAATTCCGCCTGCTCACCAGCGTATTAAAATGTACCATCCCACAGAGATGGTTCCTCCATAGCAGGCGGCTGCGATTGTAGATTATAAATTTAACACTTAAACCCAGACTGATCGCCTCCCAAGCCAGTGCTCTCTGTGTTAGAACCATTGCCAGACTCCACTTGGTTCTCCCTCTCATAGTGACGTTATCAGAGGGGAGAGCAGAGGCTGGGGATGGGGTGGGCTGGCCCGTTATTCGGAGACTGAGTCCCTGGGTACACTCAGTGTTTTATGACCTTAAATAAGTTTCTTTATGTACCTCTGCCTCTTAAAGAGATGGGAATACCAGACCACCTTACCTGCCTCCTGAGAAATCTGTATTCAGGTCAAGAAGCAACAGTTAGAACCAGACATGGAACAATGGACTGATTCCAAATTGGGAAAGGAGTACATCAAGGCTGTATATTGTCCCCTTGCTTATTTAACTTATATGCAGAGTACGTCATGTGAACTGTGAGGCTGGATGAATCGCAAGCTGTAATCAAGATTGCCCGGGAGAAATATCAATAATCTCAGATACACAGATGACACCACCCTTATGGCAGAAAGCAAAGAGGAACTGAAGAATCTCTTGATGAAAGTGAAACAGGAGAGTGAAAAATCTGGCTTAAAGTTCAACATTCAAAAAACGAAGGTCATGGGATCCAGTCCCATCACTTCATGACAAATAAATGGGGAGACAATGGAAACAGTGACAGACTATTTTCTTGGGCTCCAAAATCACTGCAGATGGTGACGGCAGCCATGACATTAAAAGACGTTTGCTCCTTGGAAGAAAAGCTATGACCAACCTAGACAGTGTATTAAAAAGCAGAGACATTACTTTGCTGAAAAAGCTCTGTCTAGTCAAAGCTATGGTTTTTCCAGTGGTCGTGTATGGATGTGAGAGCTGGACCATAAAGAAACTTGAGCACCAAAGAATTGATGCTTTTGAACTGTGGTGTTGGAGAAGATTCTTGAGAGTCCCTTGGACTTTAAGAAGATCCAACCAGTCCATCCTAAAGGAAGCCAGTCTTGAATATTCACTGGAAGGACGGATGCTGAAGCTGAAACTCCAATATTTTGGCCACCTGATTCAAAGAACTGACTCATTGGAAAAGACCCTGATGCTGGGAAGGACTGAAGTCAGGAGGAGAAGGGGACAACAGAGGATGAGATGGTTGGATGGCATCACCAACTCGATGGACATGAGTTTGAGCAAGCTCCCAGAGATGGTGAAGGACAGGGAAGCCTGGCATGCTACAGTCTGTGGGGTCACAAAGAGTCGGACACGACTAAGCGACTGAACTGAACTGAACTGAACTGAACCACCTCAGTTCCACCTCAGACAGGAAGGGAAACCGTACAGTAGCTCTCTAATATGATCTTGTTGTATTCCAGAAAAATCATATAAAGGAAGAAAGTCAGTAAAGATCCTCTATTTTGTATGACTTTGCCAATATCTTCTGTTGAAAAATTTATAAATCATTATCATTCTGGTTCACGGTTGCATTTTTTTTTAAGACAGAAACTCATATATTTGTGAATTCAGCCACTTAGTTATTCTCATTATTACTGAATGGTAATCATGGGGGTTGGGAATCATTTATAATTCCCTGTGAAGAGGATATTCTCTGAGCCAAGCGAGTCGTCTCCTGTGAGGATGGGAGGCAAGTGCTGGGACAGCCCAGACTGGACAAAGGGAAAATTAAGGATTGCAGGTAGAGAAAGAAAGCAAGTCGATGGCCAATACTGTGGTTCATAAACCCAAAGGGGATATCGAAAGTATACGAGATACAAAGAATAATCTTACGAACATCTCAGTCCAACCACTTAGCTTAAGCGTTAGAACCGGACCAATACTGTTGAAGGTCACAGTTGATTTGTTCATATATGTGTGTGTGTGTGTTTTATGTTCCTTATTCACTTAATTTTGTGATTCTTACTCACTTTTCTTTGTAATTCTTACACATAGTAATGCGTCCTCAAACCTTATATTGCTTAGTCTTGCATAGTTTTAAAGTCTCCATCTGCGGGTGTTGATGAACGTAACTCTTACTCGTTTCCACTGTGATATAGAATTCTATGGGCTTCCCAAGTAGCACTAGTGGTAAAGGATCTGCCTGTCAATGCAGAAGACATAGGAGACACAGGTTCGATCCCTGGGTTGGGAACATGTCTTGGAGGAGGGCATGGCAACCCACTCTTCTTGCCTGGAGAGTCCCATGGCAGAGGAGCCTGATGGGCTACAGTCCATAGAGTTGCCAAGAGTCAGACATGACTGAAGCAACTTAGTGCACACAGGCACATAGAATTCTGTTGCATGAATACATGGTAATTTGTTTACCAATAGGAAGTTTCATTTTTTTCTCTTTTTTACTGCTAACACTATTATGGTATTTTAATATTATTTATCAGTTCAGTTCAGTCGCTCAGTCGTGTCCGACTCTTTGCGACCCCATGAATCGCAGCACGCCAGGCCTCCCTGTCCATCACCATCTCCCGGAGTTCACTCAGACTCACGTCCATCGAGTCCGTGATGCCATCCAGCCATCTCATCCTCGGTCGTCCCCTTCTCCTCCTGCCCCCAATCCCTCCCAGCACCAGAGTCTTTTCCAATGAGTCAACTCTTCTCATGACGTGGCCAAAGTACTGGAGTTTCAGCTTTAGCATCATTCCTTCCAAAGAAATCCCAGGGTTGACCTCCTTCAGAATGGACTGATTGGATCTCCTTGCAGTCCAAGGGACTCTCAAGAGTCTTCTCCAACACCACAGTTCAAAAGCATCGATTCTTCGGCGCTCAGCTTTCTTCACAGTCCAACTCTCACATCCATACATGACCACAGGAAAAACCATAGCCTTGACTAGACGGACCTTAGTCGGCAAAGTAATGTCTCTGCTTTTCAATATACTATCCAGGTTGGTCATAACTTTTTGAGTCGGGGATGTCATCCAACCATCTCATCCTCTGTCGTCCCCTTCTCTTCCTGCCCTCAATCTTTCCCAGCATCAGGGTCTTTTCCAGTGAGTCAGTTCTTCGCATCTGGTGGACAGAGTAACTGGAGTCTTAGTTTCACCATCAGTCCTTCCAATGAACACTCAGGACTGATCTCCTTTAGGATGGACTGTTTGGATCTCCTTGCATTTCAAGGGACTCGCAAGAGTCTTCTCCAACACCACAGTTCAAAAGCATCAATTCTTTGGTGCTCAGCCTTCTTTATAGTCCAACTCTCACATGACTACTGGAAAAAACAAAGCTTTGATTAGACGGACCTTTGTTGGCAAAGTAATGTCTCTGTTTTTTAATATGCTGTCTAGGTTGGTCATAACTTTTCTTCCAAGGAGCAAGCGCTTTTAATTTCATGGCTGCAGTCACCATCTGCAGTGATTTTGGAGCCTAAAAAAATAAATTCTGTCACTGTTTCTCCATCTATTTGACATGAAGTGATGGGACCAGATGCCATGATCTTCGTTTTCAGAATGTTGAACTTTAAGCCAACTTTTTCACTCTCCTCTTTCACTTTCATCAAGAGGCATTTTAGTTTCTCTTCACTTTCTGCCATAAGGGTGGTGTCATCTACATATCTGAGGTTATTGGTATTTCTCCCGGCAATCTTTATTCCAGCTTGTGTTTCATCCAGCCCAGCATTTCTCATGATGTACTCTGCATATAACTAAATAAACAGGGTGACAATATACAGCCCTGATGTACTCCTTTTCTAATCTGGAACCAGTCTGTTCCTTGTCCAGTTATAACTGTTGCTTCTTGACCTGCATACAGATTTCAGGAGGCAAGTCAGGTGGTCTGGTATTCCCATCTGTTTAAGAATTTTCCACAGTTTGTTGTGAGACAGGAAATAGAACAGAATTCCTTTCTAGGTGAAGGGAGGGAGAGGGAGTTAGTGTTTCATGGGTCCAGAGATTCATTTGGGGGAAAATGAGAAAGTTCTAAAGATAGATGATGGTAATGGTTGCACAACAATGTAAATGTGCTTATTGCTATAGAACTATATACTTTAAAATGGTTAAAATGGGAAATTTTCTATTTATATATCATTTTCCACAATAATGAAGTGGAAATATGTTACGTATTATTTCATTTGTTATTGCCTTTAAAAATGAGCACCCTCTGAAAGGCTTGAAGTGACGTGTTCATAAAGATTGTGTTCATGAAGATGCTTCATCAGACATCAGCATCTTCTTTAAAAGTTTCCTTGAATGTATCTCCTCTTTGATCATAATATCTCTCTCTCTGCTCCTGCATGCTTCTCATGGCTGTCATTCACATTATGAATAAAATCTAAATTCTATAAAAGATCATTGATAAGTCAGCCTCCATGCTTACAAATGTACATGCACGTATTTGTCCTCTCCAGCTCCAGCTCCCCATCCCACCTCACCCTCACCTTAGCTGTACAGGCTTCTTGCTGGTTCTGGTACATAGCAACCCTTGAAAGTCAAAGACATGATACTCGTAGCTTTCTCCATTTGGGAAGCTCCCCCTAGACTTCCATGTACCTCCTCCGTGATGGACCTAAAGACCCATCAGAAATAGTGTTGCCTGTATGATGTAGCCACTTTCTGTCCATTAAGCTTCTGCTTTTCTTCCCTGGTATTTACCAAGAACTGAAGGAGTATCATGGTTTACTTCTGTGTTTTTTTTTCTTTCCAGACTGGAATGTAAGCTCTAGAGAAGCAAGCATCTTTACTGTTTTGTTACCACTGAATTTGCAGTGTCTTAACACTTAGAGTTCTCCCTGGTGGCTCAGAGGTTAAAGCGCCTGCCTCTAATGCGGGAGAACCGGGTTCAATCCCTGGGTCAGGAAGATCCCCTGGAGAAGGAAATGGCAATCCACTCCAGTATTCTTGCCTGGAGAATCCCATGGACGGAGAAGCCTAGTAGGTTACAGTCCAGGGGGTCGCAAAGAGTCGGACACGACTGAGCGACTTCACCTCACCTCGCCTAACACTTAGAACAGTGCCTGTCACAAAGTAAATACTCTGCAAATGTTCGTTCCATAAGTAATTGCATAAAAATATGCAAAATACCACTTGGGCTGTTGTTCATATTCCTGATATAGATAAAATAGTATTGAGGCTTTCAATAGTAAAATGAATGAGCCATGTCTGAATCATTTTATGTATTTGCATTGGCGGTCATTATCCTCTGAGATAACATCCTGACTGTGAATAGTAGAAACTGATGAAATTGATGAAAGGGAGACACCCTTTGTCTCCCCTGAGAAATAATTGGAATGTTGACCTTTGTCATGTATTTTCTAAAGTGGCTTATGTTGTTTGTAGCATTTCATTCTAAAAAAAAAAAAGCGATAAGGCAAATTTTATTATTATTCCAATTGTATAGATATAAAAACTGAAGATAGCAATTTGCCCAAGGTCAAGTCAATATTTGAGCTGAATTTCAGTATCAGCAATGACTCTAGAGCCAGTGCTTTTAAACAGCACTAAGTATGATTTTTCCTAAACACAGACACCTATTTGTCATGGCATTTACTTTTATTATTATATAAAAACATATATATTCATTCAAAATTGTTAAGATATGAAAATGTGAGAAAGTACAAATTATCCCTAAACCTCCATCTAGACTACTTTTAAAATGGATTATTCTTATTTTTGCTTTCCATGGACACTTTAAATGAAACTCAAAAGAATGAAAATAATAAATGTGTAAAAGTCCAGAATAAGAAAACTCTTAAAGGATACATTTTTTCTTTTGCAAGTGTTTTGTTTGTTTTACCCATCCATTTCTTTCTTATACTGATAATCTGGAATTAGGAGTGGAGGATTGTTTGTTGAAAAATGTCATTTAATGTCTTATTTGGTAGACAGAAGGTATATTTTTTTCCTGTAAGTACATATACAGAGTTTTTCGTAGTCTTTATCAAGCTATATAGCATAATATTTATTTTATCTAAAAACTAAAAACATATTTTAAGCAGTTGTTAATGTTTGATGCATAATAGCTTCTAGAATCTTCAGAGAAATGAGAGGGTTGTAACCTATTAGTGTCCAGCTCAACTTTCCTGATTTACATGTATCTCAGATCACTGATCAAATTGAGAAAGTGTTTGGTCTGTCCAGGCAATTTTTCTGTGTGCTAAAAAAGTTATTAAAATCTTCAGTAAATAACACCAGAGGATGGGATCTCTTAAAACAATGTCCTTACCCACACTAGTAGTGCACAAGTGTTCTTGGATCTATAAATTTACCATTACAGATACTTCAAAAGTGTGTTTTAAGAACTTGAGACAGCAAATAGAAAAGAATGTGAGAATACTGCTAGAGTGAAAAATAAACTATTTAATAATAGTCTACTCAGGATTTGTTGTTTTGGTGTATTATTATGGGCTATTGTCACTGGAAAATAGTTTTTGCTTAGCAGTATATTGCAGTGTTATATGATAGGTTATCATCAAAATTATTGTGTTGACATCACTCAGTGAAGTCAGTTTTTTTGTGGCAGTTTGGCCTATCTACTATAAAATATTCATCTCTAAATGTACCTCACACTGTGGAGAATTCTTTCTTAAAGTTTAATAGAGATTTATTGAGAAACTATGGAGAGCATATAAATAAGGAAATATGGTGCTTAAAAAACTGACTAAGAGACCATACTTGTCCTGTAGGAACTCACAAAGTAGCAGGGTGTAGAATTTTAAAACCCAAGGTATACAGTATATGCAATGTATAAGTAGCGTGTTCCTTTATTATAGTTATAAAGTGCTAAGTTATGACCTCCCAAAGAAACAAGTGATCATGACCAGTGTGACTGGGCAATAATGGTGAAGATACAGAACTCACTGCTATTTTTAAGTGGTGGCTTTATTTTGGATACTGACAGATTAGTCAGCTTTGTATAGATAGAAAGCTCTGTTGATTAATGTTATTAATTTAACACTGTATTATGTACTTTTACTAAGGCTTGACAGAATGGTTGAGTACAGCTGACTAGATCCCAACTCTCATTCATTTTAATAAGCAGATTCCAATATCAGTAACTTCTTTAAAACAATAAAATAGGATAATATCATAGTGAATGAGTTGGCTAAAAGAGGAGAGAAAAGGACCTTTTTTGCAAGGTAGGACTTTCTGGAAATATATGTCTCAATAAGTGTTCAACAATCTGAATACTAAATTTTAATAAAATATGAATAAATATTGGGCATGAGCTCAGAAAGGATTCAGACTGCGCCACTGAACACACATGTGCTTTAGAAGCAAATGGCTTGCCTTCAAGGTCTAGCTCTTCCGCTTCCTAACTGTTAGTATTGGCCAAATTTCCTATTTCATCAGGCTTCACTTTCCACATCCTTAAGCAAAAATAACAATGATGCCTATACTACAATGATGTACTCACTACAATTTGCCCTTAGTACTGATAGGTATAATGTATGAAAAGGGCTTAGCCAAATGTTTGGCACTAATAAAAATGTGAGCATTTGGGGAATATAGTTTAGTCCAGCTTGACTGTAACAAATAAAGAAGATTAAGGGAAGGTAAGTCTACAAATATAACTGAAACCAGAGTACACAGAATCAGCCAGTGTACCACCAGAATGTCCCTTAAGCTTGAAAGCGTCATTACATATTTGTTGAGTGTGGAAGTGTTATACTTTGGAAAGATTAATGGATCAGTTGTTTACAGAATATTTTGGACACTCAAACTACAGAAGTAATTTAATTACTTCTACAATAAAGACCCAAAGGACAGAAAGGATTGCAGATGTTATGGAGGTCAAGTTGATAGGACTTTGTGACTAAGTGAATGAGGACAGGCGTCAAGGCCTAAGAGAATAACTGAAGAGATGACAATGAAAGGACCCATTTTGTGTCAGAAGATGACTCAGCTAGGGGCACACTGGTAGGATACCCAGCCAGCAGGAGAAAATGTAGGACACAAAAAAAAGAAAAAGGGAAATGCATCAGTTGGAAATGTAGGTTGGAGTATCATCAACATTCAGATTGTACCTGAAGCCCTGACTACTGGTGGGATATCTCTGCCCAGAGAGAAAGGAGAGAAAAGAAAAGGATGCTAAGGGCATAGTCCCATTGTCCAGATATATTTCACTAAAGAAACTAGAGGAATGGGAATGAGACAGGGAAGGGCGGAAGCCATGTGAACAAGGACAGCTAGCAGCACATTGAGCAGATGCTATACACCAATCGATGTATGTAAATCATAGCTAAATAATGAACTTGAACACTTTTATTCAGATATTTAGTTTACAGGATGCCAAAACAACTCATTCAAAACTTGTTGATGATGCTTCTCACTCTGAAAATGATGTAAAATTCTTGAGCTGTGTCTTTTTTCTTGTGTACATCTTATTTATTTAGAAAACCCTCATAAAGAGGTCTTTTTTTAAATGTTCCATTTGTAAAGCATAGAATTATTTCATAAGGAAGTTGTGAAATAGACCCTGCATAGCTACCTAGAAAGTAAGTCCTGTCAACAAGATGAAAAAACTTTTCTTTTGACATAATAGCTAAAGGCGATGAAATTATTCCCTCTTTAAATGACTCAGTTCCCAGGGTGGCATTAAGTAAGTAAGTTCAGTCGCTCAGTCGTGTCTGACTCTTTGCGACCCCATGAATCGCAGCACGCCAGGCCTCCCTATCCATCACCATCTCCCGGAGTTCACTCAGACTCACATCCATCGAGTCCGNGTTGGTTGGATATTCATTTAGAAATCAACACATGTATGGGGTTTTAAGCTATAGCATTGGATGACATTAACAAAGCAGTGAGTTTACAAAGAAATGAGAAAAGAAAAATAAATGCTGACCTCTGCAAACTATGGCGTTAAAAAGGTAGGGCAAAGAGAAAACTTCCACTAAGGTAGAAAGAAACCTAAAGTACAGCATCCTGAGGACCAAGTGATGAGAGTGTGTCAAGAGGCAGGATAGATCACCTCTGTGAAGAATGGCTGAGAGTCCAAGTAAGCAAAGGAAAAAGAGATGACAACCGGATTTATAAAATCTTAGCTAATTAGTGGCTATAGGAAGGAGGCTTTGCTGGAGAGGATGTGGTGAAGGTTTAATTAGAATGAGTTTAAGAGTGAAGTAAGTCAGACAGAGAAAGGGAAATATTGTACCTTATCACTTATATGTGGAAGATAAAAAAAAAGTGATACAAATATACTTATTTACAAAACAGAAACAGACTCACAGACTTAAGCCCGAGAGGGATAGTTAAGGATTGACATGTACACAATGCTGTTTTTAGAATGAATAACAAACAAGGACCTACTGTGGAGCACAGGGAACTCTGTTCAATATTAAGTAACAGTCTAAATGGGAAAAGAATTTGAAAATGCACAGATACATGTATATATAAACTGAATCACTTTGTTGTACACCTGACTCTAACAGCCTTGTTAATCAAGTATACACCAATAGAATAGTAAGAGAGGAATTAGAGGCAGTAAATATAGGCAGCTTATATGTGGGAAGTTTATTACAGTGACAGAGAAGGAAATGGAGCAGTGGCTATGAAGTAACTGAATCAAGAGATTCACTTTTTGTGTTTTTGTTTTTGTTTGTTTGTTTGTTTTAATTCCTTAACAAGTGAGAATAGTAGCGTATTTCCATGATGACAGAATGTTCTAGTAAACAGTTATAAAGTAATTAGTTGGCTCTCCATTTTCTCTATTAGAATATTAGTTTGTCAACTTCAGATGCCATATTTTCTTTATCGATTTAGCCCCTGTCCTAGGTATTAATATAATGCTTACACACAAAAAAAGTTCAGTTAACTTTTGCTACATTGACCTCAACACTGTGAAATACAAATATTTACCATCTGTGAAGCAACAAATCAGAAAAATGTATTTGAAGTTGGGGGAGGGGGGAAAGTGGTAAGAATTGATAAAGTGGCCACAGTATGGAGTAGAAATGCAGAGATAGATTTGCCTTCTGGTTTTTGGTGGCTCTTTTATTTACTTAATCCCCTGCTCTTTTCCTTGGATAGGATTCTCACCAAAGTCCAAAAGAGGTGAAACTCTGATCTACCTGCTTGAAAGAAGCTGTTAGACCTGTGTTTCTATAAGAAAATGGAATGGAGCTGGGGGTAAAAGCATTGATTCTTTGGTGTCCAGAAAATTGAAGAAGAAAATGAATTAAAATTGGAAATAAAAATATATGGTCCAAATGATGTAATCTTAGTGGAGTGAACTACCAATATTTTATTGGTATAAATGATGATTTATACCTCACACGAGGAAATGTATATAAATTACGATATGCCAGTTGAGGAATATTAAACATTTTAAAACCCCTATAGATTCTGCTGGAGAAAGCAATGGCACCCCACTCCAGTACTCTTGCCTGGAAAATCCCATGGATGGAGGAACCTGGTAGGCTGCAGAATTATTCCTAACTTGTAAACATTCTCTGAACATAGGCTCTGATACACAGAAGGCCGCACTGTGAATCAGTTAGTTTTCTCCACAGTTTCTTTGGAGACCAGAGGCCTAAGAGCCGAGGTTGTTGGCAATGTCCTCCTTTAGCCTCACTGTACCTCCCTTTAAAATCAGTCACCTATTCATCAAACAATGTTTCCTCTCAACTGTGCCCCCCAACTAGATGTCAAAACCTCAGTGCTATCAGATGGTGCCTTTTGACATCAAAACATCAATTTATGTCAATTGTAATTTAACCTAAAGCTGAGCTTCCATTATTAGAATGATAATGTCCTTTGTCATATGTCTTTTCTTTCACTTTCCCTGATTTTAGTTATTGAAACAACACCTGCTTCCTGTGCGTTGAGAGATGGTGCTGATGCTAATGGGGGTCTGTTACCAAAGCACCCTGTGAAGACGGTTTCAGAGCCCACGGTGATGAGCAGAGAGTTCCATAAATGGGTATTGAGAATAATCAAGACATCCACGGAGCCAAACTGGCCACAGAAATACCATAGCAACAGATGAACCATAATTGCGGCATTTCGGGCTATTTCCTCAGCTACGCTCTCACAGAATCAATGTTCACGCCGTGTCCTCAGGAGGAGCCCAGGTCAGGGCTGGGTACCCCCATCCACGAGGGCTCGGCTCCTGGGCCTGGTCAAAGCAGGGTGTGGTCCCCTTCCCAGCCCCTCTGCTTCCTGCCCACTTATGCCTGAAGTGTTCACGGCAGCAACAGAGATGTGGAGGTTCTGGGCACCCCACACCCCAAATCAGTCGACCCAAGTCACCTAGTAAGATTTTGCTCTCAAGAAACAGAGCTCCTGAGACTTCCCTGGTGGTCCAGTGGTTAAGAACCTGCCTTCAATGCAGGTTTGATTCCTGGCCTGGGAAAATCCCACACGCCATGGGGCAACCAAGAGCCTGCGCACTCTGCCACAGAGACCCAGAGCAGCCAAAAATAATTTTTAAAACATGGTATTGAACCTTTAACAAGATCAAATTTAAACAAACAAACCAAATATCCTAAGGCAAATCAGTGCTTTTCAAGTTCTGTTCCCGTAATGGCTCCTACAGGACCAACACTCTAGGATAAAACATATATACTAAAGAAAGAAAACTACCCGTCAGCGGGAGTTCTTATCTTAGTGAACAAGCAGGGAGACCAGAGCAGCGTGGGGGGTTGTGAACTAACAATACCGCCCATCTCTCTCAAGAGCACGGGGTCAGGGCTGGGCTCCCTCGGTCTTGGGGAGTCTGTAGACGCCAAACAGCTGTCTCTGCAAATGGACCCCGGTAGATGGTGGTAAAGAATCTGTCTGCGATGCAGGAGACGTAGAGACGTGGGATCGATCCCTGGGTTGTGAAGATCCCCTGGAGGAGGAAATGGCAACCCACTGCGGTATTCTTGCCTGGAGAATCCCACGGATGAGGAGCCTGGCGGGCTATGGTCCCCAGTGTCACACGAGTCGGACACGACTGAAGCACGTAGGCACAGCACAGCACAGCAGATGTGGCCCCTGCCTCTCTAAGGCACGGAGACTAGCCAGGACTCTTGGGATGCGTCAGATCTGACCATGACCCTCAACCCTAATCCTGAGAACACCCAGGACGGGGCCAGCCTGAGAAGGAAGGATCGCCTCTCGAGGGACGTCCCTTGGCCTGATGCATCTTGCCGAGGTGTCTACTGAGAGAGGCGGGCAGGTTGGTGGCAACAGTTTTCTTGTGGTGAGGACTGTGGGGGACTGAGCTGCTGGAAAGGGCAGAGTCTTTCCCATGGAGTTCCTGAATGGCACACCTTTCTGGAAAGACAGACAGAGTGAGCCCAAGACCCTTGATATGAAGTCAGAGGATGGGAGAAGGCTTCCTGGCTGCTCTTGCTTCCCTTCAAGGCTGCAGACTCACTTATCAGACACTTCTGGGGATCACGTCTCTCCCTGTCTTTCAAGACAGCCAGAATAATTGACTTCATTAAAGTCTAGACATTCTAGAACTAGTTCCTATATGTTTAGTGGTGATAGAGCTTTTTCCCCTCTCTGCCATCTTTTAAGGGTAATCTGAATTCTGGAGGTTTGCTTTCAGCCTTCTCAAACTCATTTTGTTTCCATGGTTACAAAACACTGCTCTCCCTGACCCACAATGCATCAGGAGGGGCACACCGGCTGCCTAGTAATGGCTATATTGTGTTCCAGATTTGCAGACCTCCTCAACACTATCCAGATATTAGAAAGGTGGCTGCTCTCCTGTTGTGTGTGCCAGCTGGCAGTCCTCATTTAAGTGTTTTGCACGGAGCAAGGTAAAGGATATTTGCACTATAAATTACAAATATTGAAGCATTCCCCCAATAAATGGAATATCAAGGACAAAGGTTGGAATGCAAGAAAGCATCAGCAATTGCCACGGCATCCCAGGGGAATTTCCTCTTGCCTAGGCTAAGTCCATTAATCTAGCTCTGTACTTGGAGGCAGGAAGCCCTGTCCGGGAGGCCGATGCTGCGATGGTCAAGGGCTAGCAGCCGATCTGAAAGATCTGAACGTGAATCTGTTTCTTGCTAGCTATGGGTAATTCATTCTCTCCTAAATGTAGTTCCCTAATCTTTGAAACAAGCAACTCTAGCAGGCTTGTTGAGAGGATTAAATGAGATAAGTAAAGGCTTTCGTACTGTACATATTATGCACTCAGTAAATGCTAATAGCTAGTTTTGACACTATGACTTCAAAAGTCATCAATTCCTGTGATATTAAATAGTGTATAATATGTTCAGTTCAGTTCAGTCGCTCAGTCATGTCTGAGTCTTTGCGACCCCATGAATCGCAGCACACCAGGCTTCCCTGTTCATCACCATCTCCCGGAGTTCACTCAGACTCACGTCCATCGAGTCCGTGATGCCATCCAGCCATCTCATCCTCTGTCATCTCCTTCTCCTCCTGCCCCCAATCCCTCCCAGTATCAGAGTTTTTTCCAATGAGTCAACTCTTCTCATGAGGTGGCCAAAGTACTGGAGTTTCTAGCTTTAGCATCATTCCATCCAAAGAAATCCCAGGGCTGATCTCCTTCAGAATGGACTGGTTGGATCTCCTTGCAGTCCAAGGGATTCTCAAGAGTCTTCTCCAACACCACAGTTCAAAAGCATCAATCCTTCAGCACTCAGCCTTCTACACAGTCCACCTCTCATATCCATATATGACTACTGGNGGGATTCTCAAGAGTCTTCTCCAACACCATAGTTCAAAAACATCAGTTCTTCAGCACTCAGCCTTCTTCACAGTCCAACTCTCATATCCATATATGACCACTGGAAAAACCATAGCCTTGACTAGACGGACCTTAGTGGGCAAAGTAATGTCTCTGCTTTTGAATATACTATCTAGGTTGGTCATAACTTTTCTTAGTGCAAAGTATATAGAAAGTTTTGGTGGGGATTTGGGATTATGATTACCATCACCATGATGATGATGATCATGATGATGGTGAAAATGGTGGTTATGGTGGTGACAATGATCAAGTTATTGAGGTATAGAAATTATAGGGACTTCAATGTAACTGGTTGCATTTGCTCCACTTAATGAAAGATGTAGTATACATAATGATTAATAGTGTGTGATAGTCACTCAGTCATGTCCCACTCTTTGTGACTGTATGGACTATAGCCCGCCAGGCCCCTCTGTCCATGGGATTCTCCATACAAGAATACTGGAGCTGCCCTTCCCTTCTCCAGGGTATCTTCCTGACCCAGGGATCCAACCCTGGTCTCCTGCATTGCAGGCAAACTCTTTACCATCTGAGTCACCAAGGAAGCCTATAATGTTTAATGCATGATTTACATTTTGACCTTGCCTAGAGTGAAAAAGTTGGCTTAAAGCTCAACATTCAGAAAACTATGATCATGGCATCTGGTCCCATCACTTCATGGGAAATAGATGGGGAAACAGTGGAAACAATGGCTGACTTTATTTTTCTGGGCTCCAAAATCACTGCAGATGGTGACTGCAGCCATAAAATTAAAAGACGCTTACTCCTTGGAAGGAACGTTATGACCAACCTAGATAGCATATTCAAAAGCAGAGACATTACTTTGCCAACAAAGCTCCGTCTAGTCAAGGCTATGGTTTTTACAGTGGTCATGTGTGGATGTGAGAGTTGGACTGTGAAGAAAGTTGAATGCCGAAGAATTGATGCTTTTGAACTGTGGTGTTGCAGAAGACTCTTGAGAGTCCCTTGGACTGCAAGGAGATCCAGCCAGTCCATTCTAAAGGAGATCAGTCCTGGTGGTTCATTGGAAGGACTGATGCTGAAGCTGAAACTCCAATACTTTGGCCACCTGGTGCGAAGAGCTGACTCATTTGAAAAAACCCTGATGCTGGGAAACATTGAGGGAGGGAGGAGAAGGGGACGACAGAGGATGAGATGGTTGGATGGCATCATTGACTCGATAGATATGGGTTTGGGTAGACTCCAGGAGTTGGTGATGGACAGGGAGGCTTGGCATGCTGCAATTCATGGGGTCGCAAAGAGTTGGACACGACTGAGCGACTGAACTGAACATGTGTAGATGTGACACTTACTCGAACTTGATGTGTCTCAGTTTCCTCCTCAGGAAAGTGGAGAGGATGATAATATCCTCATGTACCTCACTGAATGCACTGGTAGTTTTGGGGGCCTCGGACAGAACCAGGGCTGAGATCTTGGGAACATGCATCAAGGCATGGAAGAGCAGGACACCCATGAGGCAATCAGGAAGCAACCATGCTCTTCTCATCCTTCATGTGCCTCTTAATCTGCTTTGCCAGCTATTTCTTTCCTGCGTGAAATCTCAGGCTGGTCCTCAGAACTTTTCTGACCATTGGAATTATATAGTCTTCTCATCACTTCTCAAAATAATAACGGTCTTATTTGAGAAATTATAGTGCCCAGTCCTACATGGTAAAGTGCCAAACTTCATTTAGAATAACAGTGTCTCTCTTTCCCCACTTTATCCTGGCTTCAAAGTGAATTTGTGACTTCTGCTAAGAAGGTTGATGAGGGGCAAGAATCGTGAAACTGAATTTCACCACCTCCTCTGAAGGACAGACTCTCCTCACCGGGGCCATGGTGACTGTGTGACATTAAGCAGGCTGTCCCCTCCTGGGCCTCGTGCTTCTCATCAGGGGACCGGAGGAAGATGACTGCACATAGGAGAGTGAGGTGTGAGAGACATCTCTGCCGGCCCCGGCATAGACAGAGCGCCCAGTGAATCACCATCGCTGTTTCCATGTCACCTTTTTTTTTTGTTTTTTAGACTGACAGTCTTGTTGCAATTGTGCAAAAACGGGCAGCAATGCATTTGGCAGATTGAGAGTCACCTGCAGCCAAAGCTCGGGTTGTGCAGGCCGTCAAGGGCTCAGGGCCCTGCCTTGCATGGTGAAAAGAAAACCGAGGGGTCAAGTTCTAACCCAGGTGGGAAGGCTGGTCCCTTAGGCAGTCTAACTTCCTCACCTTGCTCTCAGGAAGGCAAAGGGCATCATTTCCCTGTGCTGCTGCAGTCTCCTTGGTGAGAGGCTGGGGAAGGTTTACGAAATCCCCAGGGAAGGACAGGACCTCCCTGATGAGCACCAGCCCCCGCACCCCGCTGACTGTTGTTTCCTTCCAGCCACTTCCCAGCCCTGGCCTCCCTGACTGCCTACGGATCAGGCTGTGTGTTCCCATAACCTGCCAGCAGTACATCAATTACACGCTGTAACTGTTACCCTATACATATAATGTGATTATGCATATTAACTATGTATAACATGAGCTGGAAAGCATATTAACTATGTATAACATGAGCTGGAAAAGACCCTGATGCTGGGGAAGATTGAGGGCAGGAGAAGAAGGGGACCACAGAGGACGAGATGGTTGGATGGCATCACCGACTCAATGGACACAGGCTTGAGCAAACTCCAGGAGATGGTGAAGGACAGGGAAGCCTGGCATGTTGCAGTCCATGGGGTCAGAGAGAGTCAGACACGATTGAGCGAATGAACAACAATCTGAGTCCGTTAAAGAAAAGTGAAAGATTTGGAGTCCGGCTGGATACCCTTTCCATGGGCTCATCCCGTGGACAACTCTGTCTCATGAATCATATTCCATCCAGAACCTATCTCCTCCCTGTATCCTCTCTCAAGTTGTTGTCTGCAAGGAGGCACGGATCTTAGCTGTTTGAAACTACCCAATTAATGAAGAATGTTGGACTCTACTCAACACTAAATCTACTTTATAACTTTTTGATGTTTTTTATCTGGCGTCTCAAACTTCTTTAAAAGGAAAAGAATTTCAACCTTGAAAATGGCATCAGTAACTACTAAGGACTTTTCTCGAGAACACAAAGCTACCTCCTATTCATAGATTAGTTTTTCCCAGACCCCTGCCTGCACCACCTATGCAAAATCACTTGAAGACAAATGGTGTTATTCATGCCAGATGATGAAGCAGATGGTCAGACACTGCTATACCTGCTGGAGTTCCAAATTATAGAATGAACGTCTTTACTTTTGGAAGCAGAGAGGAGTTTCAACTGTCTGGCCATTTCCAACAGGAAAGACTCAAGCATCATTATGATCTGGACAAGTCCATGTCTTCCTTTATGTAGGAATTGCAACCAATTTCTGTGCCAAGAGATTGTGCACACACTCAATGCATACAACAACCCCCTGAGGAGGACTAAGTGTATCTCTGTTTCACACTAAGCTTTGAGATTAGAGTCTATACAACCAGGAGATGGCAGGCTTGAAGTTTGACATCTGCCATTCTGCCTCCTACTCAAATAAAGACCCTGGGTTCTTTCCCATACTGGCTCAGAAAAGTCTCAATACAAAATGTGTGGGATCATCTGGAGTGAAATCTGGAATAAGATTAATATTCATATACCTTAAACTTATACAATACTCTATGTCTATTATGTCTCCATGGAAAAACTGGAAGAAAAAATATTAAATATTTCCTTATCTACACCCAGAAAAGATGAATGCTGTCATTCAAAAAGGTATATGCACCCCAGTGTCTATAGCAGCACTATTTACAGTGGTCAAGACATGGAAGCAAGCTGTGTCCATCGACAGATGAAATGGATAAAGAAGAGGGGTACATATATACAAGGGAATATCACTCAGCCATGAAAAGGAACTATATCATGCCGTTTGTAGCAACATGGATAGACCTAGAGATTGTCATAATGAGTGAAGACAGTCAGAGAAAGACACTTATACATGACATCCCTAGCATGTGGAATCTAAACAACAGAACAAATGAACTTATTTTACAAAACACAAACATTCACAGCCATAGAAATAAACATGGTTACCAAAGGGACAGGGGGGAGGATAAATTGGGAGCATGATTAAGAGATGCCCACTGCCATCTATAAAATAAACAACAAAGATTTACTGTATGGCACAGGGAACTATACTCAACAAACTGTAATATAATGAAAAAGAATTGGAAAAAAGTGTGTATATATATATACATATACATATATACATGTATGTATGTATAACTGAAATACTTTGCTGTACACCCAAAACTAACACAATATTGTAAATCGACTATACTTCAATAAAAAAACCTCCAATGACTCAGTTTAAAAAATATTCTCTTATCATAAAAATACTTATTTTCAAAAAATTTTGAATACAAAACATTCAAAAAAAGACACCAAGAAAGACACTACTTTATTTACCAAGAAAGACACACTATATTTCTCTTTCTAAATACAATGGATCCTTTAACATCCCATTTAGGAAAATCAACTTTCTCCCTTATCTGAACACTTACAATATATTTTTTGAAGCAGCTGATGATACATGGGGCATAAAAGTGAAATATTTACTAAAAATGTGACTGTGAACCACTCCGAAAACATCTCTCCAGGGGACATTTGTTGGTGATTGAACTGAGACTGCAGTTTAATGAGCATGTCAGACTTCAACCGTATGTCCCACAGTCAGGAAACGCAAAGAAGCAGAAGCCTATAACTCACCAGGTTCGCTCTGGCCCCATCACCGGAGGAAGAACAGAGCCCACACCAGGCCCCCAACGACACGCAAGACCAGCGTACGGACCAGCCGACTCTTCTCACTTCTTTTCACTTCTCCCCTCGCTTGTTTGAAAAACACTCCATTCTCACTCTTCAGATTACGCAAGTGATCTTCTAACAATGTTATGACCGAACAGAGCACAAAATAAATATAGCAGGATGATACAGATCAACGAATGTGTCTAAATGGCACAATTGCTTTCTCAGACGTGTTCCAAATGTATTAGTGGAAGTAATATTTCATTTTTGTTTTCATTTTGAAAGAGTAAAAGTCTTTCTCTTACTGCACCTTTCTTTCAGCATCTCTAGGTTTCTTTTTCTTTGGCCGGTGATTAGCCCGTGTCAGGCAGAATGCTCTGTTCTGGCCAGGCACTTATCTGGGTCTGCACTGTGGGCTTTACTGGGGCTTGAAGGGTGAGGCTGGGCGCTCCCAGCTCCAAGAAAGCACAGAAGAGTGAAGTACAGTTGCCAGAGAGGATGAGGAGCCTGGCTCAAACAGGAAGTGATAATAATCTCTGCTTGGGCTTTTGAGAGTTTAAAGTACTTGAAGAAAGTTTGAATCGAGGCCTGGGATGTTTAACCCTTTCAGTACCAGGACAGAAAAGAAGAGGGCACTAAAGTCCAGGAGAAGCCGGGGCAGGGCAGCTACTGACATTCAAAGTGCTGTGGACTTTATCAGGGTCCTCCCTGAAAAAAAGGAGTTGCTTAAAAACCTGCACAAAAGATACCACTTTTATGCAGAGAAATCGTCATTTCTTTCCTTCCTCCCCCTCTCCTGTCTCTGGTAGCTTTCTGAAAAGACCAGACCCGAACAATTTGACCATCATAAACATTTCTTCAAGTGAATGAGAAATTCAGTTGTTTCGCTGCTGGGGAGAAAACCCTGCACATTCTCACCGTCTGCCATCATGGCAGGAAGGCTCCGCGTCGGTGGGGGTAAACCCCGCGATCCACTCCGTAAATTCTCTCAGGAAACCCGAGGCCATGAACCAGACGGTGCTAAGGCCAAAGAGATTAAGATTGAGGACGACAGCTCGGTGGAATCTATTTATAGGCATCCACACGGAGAAGAGGTTGAGGAAACCTTTTTTGGTCAACGCGCCGGAGCGTTCAGTTACGTCTAGTTATGATGGGCTGTTTAATTCCATTACATTCTGGAAAAACAATTCAGCTGACCACAGACCACCAAATAGCTTTCTGGACAGCACTGGAGAGAATTTCCTCTTTCAGGATGTTAGAGGAATCGGACAGGACAGAGGCTGTAACTGATCCTTAACAGGGGAGACGTGGTGAGAGACTTAAAGCTAAAGCAGGTAGGTGATTGAGAGGAATCAGTCACAAACACAACAGAGCAATATTTCAGGAGGAGGAAAAAAGTGAAATCAGAAATTAAAAAGAACTTTAGGAAGCAAACACATGTTCTGTTTAACATGGTGGATTGCACAGACGGATTATCTTCTCTGTACCCAACCCCCTGCAAAAGAGTGTTAAAGGCTTTATTCACCGTAACAGAGAACAGCAGCAGAAGAGGTGTTTGAACAGGAGAATGGAACTTAGGGAGCAGAGGGAAGACAGTAAAGGCTTCGGGGAGAAGAGAGTGTGTCTGTAGATGGAGACACTGATGGAGAAGAGATTGTTTATCTCAAGGGATCCACCAAAGGGTCCCCTCCAGCACTCTGAGTGGTAGGTGAGGACCACTACCCCTTGCTTCTCTGTATTGCAGGAAACTGAAGGTTATTCAGTGGGGAAAGTGAATAGCAAATGCTCTGAATTTGGGGACACAGGCCCTGCCAAAGGTCAGCATGTGGTCTCCAGGTAGAAGATACTAGAAATACCCCTTTACTATGAATCTCCTCCCCATCTACTCCCAGACATTCAGAAGCCCGGTGTGGACAACCCTTACCCATCCACAAGCCCCACCATCCACTTGACCAATCTGGGTTTTAGTACCTTAGTCATCAGGCAACACCAGTTCGATTCCTGGGTGGGGAAGATACCTTGGAGAAGGGAAAGGCTACCCACTCCAGTATTCTGGCCTGGAGAATTCCATGGATTCCAGTTTACGGGGCTGCAAAGAGTTGGACATGACTGAGCCACTTTCACTTTCACTTTTGATCAATATGAGAGGACAGTCAAGCATTACTAGAAATTTGATGGAGAAAAGAATAAAACAGAACAAATAAACCTAGAGGAATTAGTCAATGAAAATGAAGGGAACATACATAAACTTTAAAAAAAATATCAATGTTAGATATTAGATCAGCAAATGCTGCATTCATGAAAAAGAATGAATAAAAGCATCCATACACCCACACACATATGTGTAGACAAGGAATAAATAAAAAGCCTTGGAATTCATAGGTATGGTAGCTAAAATAAAAAACAATTTCTATAAACAGTTTGAAGGATAGAATGGAGGAAAATTTCTCAGCACTGAAAGATATACAATGTAAAAATCCTACTGGGTGCCAGCAGAATGGGGAAAAAAGGACCACATTTGGGTCCATCATCATGAAATGTGGGGACACCATTGCCAAATAGAAGATCTTAAGGGCTTCACTATTTTTGTTGAAGAACATTTCTGTGAACAGTCTTGCACCATCCCTGCAAGATGGATGGATAGAAAAGAAGGTCAGCAGAGGAAGAGAGACAACGGACCATTGCTCATCAAAGAACGGTCCCTTCTGGGGACTCTGGGCCACTTTAGGTGTTGGTGGGGTCACTAAGGGACATAAATTGTCATAGGAGGGGCTCCAGAGGACAGAGAAGATCCCGAGTTTCTTCTAATGGAACGATGTCACCACCTTTTAGAAGAGATAGCCTGGGACATAGTTACAGACTGTTCATTTTGAAATCACCATCTAGGAAGATATTAGATCAAGTCATTGAGTAATCCACTGACCTCCCAGGAGGGCAGAAGACACTGGGGAGAACTAACAAATGCTTCTGGAAGAGCAAATGTAATCGGCAAAATTCAAGGTCCTCCTCCAAGTCTTCAGGGTGAGAAGGGACCCCAGGAGATGGGCCTGGGGGTCCAGCACGGGGGTTACCCAGGAATCTAATATAAAAAAATGTCACAGAGTATTGTGATACACACACGCTAGAGTCAGCACAAACAGTGCATTTGGACACCATGCCAGTTTCAGCAAATCTCTCCAAATATGAAAGATAAATGAATATGTACATAATAGGGTATGAAATTTAAAGAGTAAAACCCGGGCAAGGCTGCCGGTGGACAGTGGGGTCTGAGAGGCATCAGGGACAAGTTGGGGGCTCCAGTCTCCAGTTGTAAAGCTACTTGTTTTCTACCCAAGTCCAGACACGCCTGCGAATCAAAATTCAACCATAGCAACTAAGACGGGGAAGGCAAGTGTGTGCTGGGGAAGAATGGCCTGGGGCACTTTGTTCTCCTGGATCACAGTGGGAACGGCTGGAGTTCTCTGCCAGATACCGTTCCAAGGGCCTTGGTCTTCCACCCTGTGTAATCCAGACAGTACACCTCTGACAGTGGGACTCTTACTATCTGTATTTTACAAACAGGGGAACTGAGGCTTTGAGAAGTAAAGCAACACGTCCTAGCTGGCATGCTTAAAAGCTGCCAGCAGGAAGACCGTTAGAAAACTGAAAAACACAGGGAAGTTTCTGTTTCCTAATGTTTCTCAAAGTTGTTCACGGGAGCTGGGAACCTACCCAACGAAATCCTGTCAAATGTAACTTTCTGTGCTAGATCAAATAGTACAAATGCTTTTACTCAACAGGTATCAGAGGAAAGTAACAGGCATTTGTGTCGGAAAAAGACACAAAAATGAAGACATTCAAACCATGACCTTCGTGTTGTTCTACTCGTGGGGATGTCCACCAGCTCCAATTTCAGTCGGAGGGCAGAGTCTGGCTTTGTACCGTGGCAGCAGAGCCCGAAAGCCAGCCTTTGAGGATCCGAGGACAGAGATGACCGCGGCTCTGCGACTCACACGCTCTCGTGGTGGAGGAGTCGTGGGTCCGTGCGGCCGCTGCTCAGCAGGACCCGCAGAGGCAGATGCAAGAAGCAGAGGGAGAGAGGCCAGGCCAGCCCAGGGTCCCCCGCTTGCCCTGTGTGCCCCAAGTCACTAACCTGGCCATCCAGCCAGGGCTCCCAGGTTGTGGCCAGTGCTGTCCAGTCTCCAGGTCAGAGCCCCTGGACGTGTCCCTCTGGCCGGGAAGGGCGGGTATGTCACACCCGCAGGCGATGTTCTGAGCCCCATGGCGGAGACCACGTGGGACAAGATGCGCGCTCCTTTGGTTTGCCACATTTTACAAGAAAAGTGGATGTGAAACAAAGAAGATGGCCACTGTGGTCAGGATCACGCTTCCGCGGGGCTCTGGTTGCAAAGGGAAGCTTCTGGGACACGCAGAACAGTCAGTGCTAGATGGAGGTGATGCCCGCCAGCAGCCATTCTAAAATCCCCGCTCCGCCTGCCTTCTACGCTGGGACCGGAGGCGGCGCGTGAGCGGGCCCATTGGTGCGGGGGGCGCTGCTGAACTCGACTGCAGACGCCTGATCACAAGCACTGTCCTTGGAACGTAATATTTTGCTTTCTTTTTGCAGACCCGATGTTAACCTGTGAGATCTGACGTCCACACGAGGGAAAGCATTGGTTTGCTCGCCACAATCCCGAGCAGCGCGGATTCCAGGCGCAGTACATGGTGGGAGCGCCCCTCACCTCAAGAGCCAGGAGCATCGTAAGCGGTCACAGGGAAGCAGGGCAGCAGGAGGCCCACGGTTTACCTGGATCTTCCAAGTCACAGGGCTGGCGTGGAACGTGAATCTGACTCCAAAAAGCACGTGTGTTCTGGTCCACTCTGCTGCAGAAGATCTCAAACAGGATTTGCTCAGCTCTGGAAAGTGGGCATAAACAGAGGCTGCTGTTAAGTCACTTCAGCTGTGTCTGACTCTGTGTGACCTGATAGACTGCAGCCCACCAGGCTCCCCCGTCCCTGGGATTCTCCAGGCAAGAACACTGGAGTGGGTTGCCATTTCCTTCTCCAATGCATGAAAGTGAAAAGTGAAAGGGAAGTCGCTCAGTCGTGTCAGACTCTTAGCGACCCCATGGACTGCTGCCTACCAGGCTCCTCCACCCATGGGATTTTCCAGGCAAGAGTACTGGAGTGAGGTGCCATCGCCTTCTCTGATAAACAGAGGAATGTGGATCAAAAAGTTCCCAAATGTTGCAAAAGACATACACCTACAAATCCAAGAAGCAGAGTGAACACTCAACAGGATAAACCCTAAAATTTCATGCCAGAGACATCATACTCCAACTCCAGCCTCCATGTACAGCTTCCTGTTGCTAATGGTGAAAACATTTTATTTTTTATATCAAAGAATTAAATGAAGATATAACCAGCTTCCATTTAAGGTAGACTAATTTCAATGCAAAGAGATAGACGAAAACAACAGAATGGGAAAGACTAGAGATCTCTTCAAGAGAATTGGAGATACCAAGGGAACATTTCATGCAAAGATGGGCTCGATAAAGGACAGAAATGGTCTGGCCCTAACAGAAGCAGAAGATATTAAGAAGAGGTGGCAAGAATACACAGAAGAACTGTACAGAAAAGATCTTCACGACCCAGATAATCATGAGGATGTGATCACTAATCTAGAGCCAGACATCTTGGAATGTGAAGTCAAATGGGCCTTAGAAAGCATCACTAAGAACAAAGCTAGTGGAGGTGATGGAATTCCAGTTGAGCTGTTTCAAATCCTGGAAGATGATGCTGTGAACGTGCTGCACTCAATATGCCAGCAAATTTGGAAAACTCAGCAGTGGCCGCAGGACTGGAAAAGGTCAGTTTTCATTCCAATTCCAAAGAAAGACAATGCCAAAGAATGCTCAAACTACTGCACAATTGCACTCATCTCACACGCTAGTAAAGTAATGCTCAAAATTCTCCAAGCCAGGCTTCAGCAATATGTGAACCGTGAACTCCCTGATGTTCAAGCTGGTTTTAGAACAGGCAGAGGAACCAGAGATCAAATTGCCAACATC
>SJYX01003884.1:26170-48778 GCA_006410675.1 Oreotragus oreotragus | reverse complement strand
GGGGGGTGGGAGGGGCTGGGGTCGGGGGGTTGGGAAGAGCTGGGATGACCAAAGAGTTCACTGGAGGACCTGGGAGTCCAAAGCACAGAGCTTCCCATTGGCTGGGCTGCTGCAGCGGCTGATTGACTGGGCCGTAGTCCAGTGGAGAGATGGTGTCTTCTTCCTGCTGGATGGAAAGTGGAGGCGCCTTCCTGTCGGAGATACAGGCCTGTTTCTTCCTGTTTGGAATAATTGATGGTGATGACGGGCCTGAGAGCTCCCCCTATAGGCCTGTTCTGATCCAGCTTTTTAGTGGAGGTTCCCTTGTTAATTCCAAGGCCAGATGCAGAAAGGGAATGGTGCCTTTCAGCAGAGGGCCAGGCCCTCCCAGAAATGTTCCCTTTCATTATGACTTTGTCCTGCGGTTGTTGTAGCTAGAATATCAGGGAGTTTCCTGTCCGGGTACTTAATCTCCAGGCTCTGGGGAGAGTTACCTGGTGGCCAGTTCATAGACACAGGAGGGCGAAAGCTGCAGAAGTAGCTCAGTCTCCTCCAGTGCTCACCCTACACACCTGATCTGCATTACCTTCACTCTCAATCTGTGCTACATCATTCTCTTAACTATAAACTCCTCTTGCCTGGTGGCTCAGATGGTAAAGATTCTGCCTGAGATGCAGGAGACCCAGGTTCCAATCCTTGGGTCTGGAAGATACCCAGGAGAAGGGGATGGCAACCCACTCCAATAGTCTTGCCTGGAGAATCCCATGGACAGAGGAGCCTGGCAGGCACAGTCCACGGGTCGCAAAGAGTCAGTACACCTGAGGAACTAACCCACACGTTGTGTTCCAGGTCTTTTATACTTGGCTGAAAAAGAGTTACTCAAGGCTGATATTTTCATGAAAAGCATCTATTCAAGCACAGGTGTACTCTCAGAAGGTAAAAACAGTCTCTTGTTTTCATTTACAAAATTTACAGTAAGAAGAAATATAACATCTTTCTCAGATCCAGGTTTTCTTGTCTGGGAAAAAAACAAAGACCATACTTACTAACTAGGAAATACGCAGATGATCTTGAACGGTGGGATCAGACAGTGGTTGTGTGTGCCCATCTGAGTTGAGAAGGATGGTATTATCATACAGCAGCATTTCCTGCAGGATGTTAAGGCACTTTATAAATATTAATTATCTCATTTGTCCTCATCACTTTGTATGAGCCACAGATATTATAGATGTCCGGTCACCCAACTCACTAAATATCTGAAGCCGCTATTTCCAATTCAAAATAGTCTCACCTCCCTATTATTCAGAGATGTCATTGAGCTTATGAAAGATCCCGTCCCCTCTGGTTCTTTCCATCTGTTTTACTCAACTCTATTGAATCACTAAACATCTCTACTCTGGCCTATTTCTTCCCCCTTTAACATATGTTAGTTTAGCTAGAAAATATAGATACATAAAAATAAGGGTAAGCCACTCATAAGCTCATGATCATTAAAAAGTTACCTGTGGCTAATTGGTTGTATCGATTCTGAAGAGATATGTGTGAGATCATGAATCTGTATTCCCTTTAATACTGCTTCCTGTTTATTAATATCATTATTTTTAATATATTGCATATACTTATTTTCATGTGTTATATACCATTAACAGCTGAATATCATTTCACTACAGGCAGACCTTGTTTTACTGTGCTTTCATGACTGTTTTACAGACACTATGTTTTTATGAAATTGGAGGTTGGTGGTGACCCTGCCCTGCACACGTCCATCGGTGCCATGTTCCTACTGCGTTTTCTCACTCCCCATCTCTGTGTCACACTTTACTAATGCTCCTGCTGTTGCAAACACTTCCGTTACTATTATATTTGTTATGGGAATCTGGGATGAATGAGTGAACTTTGATGCTACTGTTGTGGAAGGATTGCAGCTCACTGAAGGCTGAGATGATGTTCATAATTTTTTTTAGCAAATCTTTAGTAACAAAGTATTTTTAAATTAAGGTTTCAAGACATAATGTGATCGCACACCTCATGGACTACAGTGTAATGTAAACTTGAGTTTTATAGGCACTGGGAAAGCAGAAAATCTGTGTGGCCTGCTCCATTGCGATATTTGGTTTATTGGGGTGTCCAGAACTTACCCGTGGCATCTGCCAGATCTGCCTCTGTATGAACCTGCCATGATTAAACTAAACTCTTAAATCTAAGCACTGAGGTTGTTTCAGCATTTTTGCTGATATAAACTGCTGCCTCCAAACTAGGCAATCAGCTTGGTCTGTATACTTCTGAACCATTCTTCACAGCCAAACAAGTATATAAAAACTGCATCCTCATATAAAGGTTTTTTTTGTTTTGTTTCTCGTATACAAATGGCATTATACCATGAAATTCACTTTGCTCGCTTAGAAAAAAATACCTCATGAAAGTTCTTGTAGAGAATTCTTTAAATAGCTGCAGAAAATGTTATGTATGAATATACCACTATTTGTCCAACCATTTTCCTTGATGGGCATTCAGGTTATTTCCTGATTTTTGCCATACAAATCCTCCTGTGCTAGACAACCTTGAATGTAAACACTAGTATATTCCTGTGTTTAGTTCCATAGCACAAGAGCAAAAAGGTGGGATTTCTGAGTCAACTGGTGTGTTTGTTATATGACTAGATTTGTTAGATGTGCCTCTTAAAGGCATTCACACCAATATGTGTAAGAATTTAAGCTACTTTGTCAGTTTCTTTCATAAAGATGCTCCAGTTGGAAGCATCTTGTATGTTGTCATATAGACAAGGAAACTGATACTCAGCAAAGTAATATCTGAGGCTCAGGACTAGGATCTGGGTTCTTGTTTCTTTGACCAGGACTTTTTGCAAAACATCAAGCCTTTACTGGGGGATGGGAGAGTTATTAAATGAGACAGAAGAGGTGTACCAGATAGTTACTGCTGTGGAACAAATAGCCCGACTTAGTAGCTTAAAATGAGGGCCAAGTACACAGTTATGATTCCATGGGTCGGCCCCTGAGGCTGGACTCTGCTAGGACTGTCTTCTGCGTTAGGGACCCTCATGTCTCTGTGGTCAGCTATGGGTCAGCTGGGATGCCTCAGTTCTTCTGTGCTCTCTCTCACCCTGCAGTCACCGTCCCAGGTGTGTTTTCACCTGGGGCTCTACGAGAGTAAAATCATGTGTCTTTGTGAGGCTTTAGGCTGGGAGCCAGTGGATCATCACTTGTGCCATATTTGGAGGCCCAAGAGAGTCCCAAGGCTGGCCCAGATTTGAAAAGCGATGAAACTGCCTCTGCCTCTTAGTGGGAGGAGCTGCAGAGTCCCACTGGGAAGGGCCAGGACAAGGGCAGATATGGAGAAGGGGGCCATGTTTGCAAACACCCACCACGTTTTCAGGTTACTTTTTTCCCACTTTCCAAACAATCGCTCTGGTATCAGCTTGATGTGGTTCTTTGGATATCATGGCTCTGTTAGAGATTACAAACATTACAAAGAAAGTAATGTTTGAAGTGAAACCACAAGAAGTTCTCCCAGGATACCAAGGCCACGTAGGTCACAACTTTTCCCATGGGGGGGAAAAAATGTTGTCAGATAAGAAAAGTGAATCACGATGACCACTTTGCTCTCATTATTCATAATACATTACACAGAGGGCTGGTGATTTATCTCTTATTTCTTTATTGCCCTCTTGGAGAGCACTGTTTGAGGTGTATATCTTTTATGTCTTTAAAAAAAAAAACATTTCTATATGTGTGTCTCCGCCCCCCCCCACTTTTATTATGTAATTTTCCATCTCACACAATAAACAAGTGAAGAGGAGGGATTTACAGGTCATAAAACTAGCAGGCCATCAATAAAGTTAAACAGGGTGTACTTCCTTCTGATACCTCAGCAAGAGCGTGTCCTTGGGGGCACGGGGCGGGATATGGTTCGGGCCACGGAGCCCCGCTCTACCGGTGTCCTCACTCGGGGGGCGCGGCCTGCGCCTGTAGGATAGCCCCGCAGGGGCGCTCCTTATTGCGGAGAGGGAACAGCGTCTATATTTAGAAACTTCTGGCTTCAGCCAAATGTAAAATGGATTTAGGATGTGGGCTGAGGACAAGGAAAGGAACACACACATGTTAATAGTTCGTTTGTTCTTCCCTGAATCAGCAGCTTAGTGTGGAAAATGACCTTCTGTGACATTCCTGTTTGTCTGTAATTACAGATCCGCGTGGCAAGAAAAGACACTCAAGGGGAGCTCTGCTGACTTACTGCATCGGGCATCTCCTGACGTCTGCACCCCTGCATCAGTGGGTCTCCGCCTCCGAGCCAGGCCCAGGGAGCCCCCGCCCAGAGCCCCCAGGATTCTGAAGGAGGGAGCTGAACGTCCTGGGCGCCTTCCATGGCAGAAATCCACAAAGAGGCTGAGACTGTTTATAACGACTAAAATAAGCATGGAGGGGAAAACTATAGGTTTCAATCAAAAGTGCTTTAGGGACATTCTGTACCAGAAATTCCTGTCCAAAGGGAACAGGAGACAAAAAAAAAAAGTGGAGACCCTATTGTTTACTTGGAGGTTTGAAAAGAAATAGGTCAGTGATTTGTTTCCATAGTGACTATTACCGAAATAAGATGCACTGATACCAATACTGATTTATCCTCCTATTCAAGCCCTTTTACAAGATCACTTTAATCGGCGTGGGTTCTTGAATATAAACAAGAGACCGAGTTGTCTTTCACAATAATTAGCTTTTTGTCACCTGCAAGTGAGACTTTCTAAAAACTAATAAAGTCATCCAAATTCATGCCGTACCAGCTTATGGGCTTGGATAAAGCACAGGTTTTACATATAGAATCGTGTCTTGGGGATTTGTAATTACATTTTAGGTCTTGAAGTGTCGATATAAGACGATTTCTGTGTTACTCCCCAACTGCAGGATGTTTATTTGCTGCTGGCGATCCCTCAGCCACATGACAGGAGGCTGGGCCGTAAACGTGGGCACTCATGCTGGCTCCTATGACCAGTTTGAATCTGGCCTTTAATCCAAGAGCAGGGTCAGGCCCGGCAGTGTGGAATGCAGCCTGCCCAGGGGGGCCATCGTTTTGGCCATTTTAGCCACCAGGTGGAGCCATGCCTGATGATGCCTTCTGGAGTGATCAGTGTCAATCTGCAAGACAGCTGAGATGTCCTGACCAGCCCCATCCGGGTGAGACACGAGAAAGAAACCCGTGCTCGGCCCACACCCTCCATGAAGGCGCTGTCAGGAATCTGGGTCGGGAGGATCTTGTTCCCTGTGATCGGTTTTCTACGTCTGGATCATTTCCTTGGCTTAGCTCATAACCTTTGTAAACATAGCTGAGGTGGGTCAGTTCTCAACCGTGGGGTGTGGAAATCAAGTTCACCATTTTTTCCAGACTCATGGGGGATTGTGTGTGCAAGTGTGACAGCCTGCTTATGTGTGTAAGGGCGAGGGTGCACGAGTGTGTACTTGCGTGTGAGTGCACGTGAGCATGAGGCTGCATATATGAATGTGAGTGTGCGTGGGTGTGTCTGCGCATGTATGAGTGTGTGAGTGTGCCCGGGAAGGAGTGCTGTGTGGAAGTGTGCCTTTAGCAGGCAAGGCACCCCGCTCACTCTGGGGGTGATCCTTCACCCACTCGCACCCACCACCAGGTAGCAGACGACGGGAGTCATGCTTCCTCGTCTCCATTTGCCTTTTAGCAAGTTTCTTCTGTTTGATCCCTTCACAGCTATGTCGAGGGGAGAAATGGTTTCTTGGGTAAGATGGGGTGGCTGGAGTGGAGGCTAAGCCTTTTGGCTAAAATTAGGTGAGAAGATTATCAGTGGATGGGCATAAATGTAAGGAGCTTAAGTGCCGTGCTTCACTCCTGCACTGGGTCAGGCTCCCAGCTTCCCTGTTTCCCTGGAACCAGTGTTTATCAAATAAATGTGTTTTCTCTATATCTGTCTGTGTGTGTGCTTCAGTCATGTCCTACTCTGTGACCCCACGGACTGTAGCCCACCAGGCTCCTCTGTCCATGGGATTCTCTAGGCCAGAATACTGGAGTGGGCTGCCATTTCCTCCTCCAGGGGATCTTCTTGACCCAGGGATCAAACCAACATCTCTTATGTTACCTGCATTGCCAGGCAGGTTTGTTTGTTTTTTTTTTTTTATCAGTAGTGCCACCTGGGAAGCCCTTTTCTGTCCTTAAGCAATTATTACTTTCTCCTAATGTAGGAGACATTAGACCTGCACAAGCTGAGGTGACAGACTTCATCAGAAGGTGCTTGGCAAAGAGAATGGACACCGCTGGGTGCCCTGCAAGCAGCCCCTCCTTCAGCTGATGCTGCAGGGGGAGGCCCGCCCCGTGCTCCCAGGAGAGTTGCTAGGGCGGTGCCACCCACCAAGGATGTGCCCTGCCCTCCTAATGGGAGGGACGGGCAGACCCCGTTCAGGGTGGTAGGAAGTCATAAGCACTTCATCTGCATGTGTATGTTATGCGTTTCAAATATTGATAGAATTCATTTCTATTGACTTTACTCTATAAATGGTGTATATTGTCACCTCAACATTGTCCCACACACTCTATCCATGTGAATATGTGCGTCTCTCTTTCATTCACTTCTCTGTCAAATGTGGTCCACTGGGTAGAAATATCACAATCTATTACCCGTCTCCTGATCAGGATTCTCTATGGACAAATATTTTAAATCTTATTTTATTGAAATCTCTTGCTTTTAAACCTAGTTTTGTTTTCTTATTCCTCAGAGGTACTTTTTCCAGTAACTCAGCCCTAAATATTTTAAGTCAGCTTAAAAAGAAAACAAAAAACCTATTTTTTTCCTGACTATAAAATGAATCCATGCCCATTTAAAAGTAAACACACAAAAGTTTTAGTTCTCCACTCCAGGAAAAACCACTGTGGACATTTTGATGTATTTCTTTCCAGCAATTTTCTTGTACCTTTATATTACTTTTGATTTGTATAAACCTACTGCCATCAAAAGAAGCAATTTCCCTCGCCCTTAAAACTCTTTGAAAATAATCTTTTAATGATTTAAATGCACTCCTTCCTGTGCTCCAATTGTTAGGCATTTAGGTGCTACCAATATTTCACTCTATTCCATGTAACAAATGTTCTGTTACCCACTCTGTGCTCATGTTAGGTGTGGAAAGTTCCCAAAAAGGAAAATGTCACAGTAACAAAGACGAGATTGTATCCTTCACAGACCATTAATCAAAAAACAAAGACTATACAAATGGCTATATGATATCATTGTGATTTGTACTATAAAGAATAAGCCAAAAATAAAACAGCTATCACGCGGAGGCAGAAAAGCAGTCACATGGGGTAGGTAGGACTCTACCAGGAAAAGAGAGATTCAAGCTGGAGTTGTGGGTGAACAGAGGTGGCTGATTGAAGGGGTGTGCGTGTGCGTGTGTATGTGTGAGAGAGGGGGAGAGACCTGTGGGTGGACACGTCTGTGCTGGCATCAGGCGTGTCCACTGGCATCGAGAACATGACCTCAGCTGGGCAGGAGAGACTACAGATCATCACCCTGCTATGAAAACCTACACACTTAACTCTGCGTTCACATTTCTGGTTCTCTCCTAAAGTGTTCATCCTGAACACTGAATGACTAGACCACAGTGCTTTGAAGGAATCACGTCTGCAAGATTTTGATATATTAAAAATAAAGTATTGCCCAGGGTTCTGTATTTTGGATGCCAATGCCAATTATTTATTCTTTGTAACTGGTGCCAGTGACCTTGAGCATTGTTCTGACAAGGTGGCAGCCGGGAAACAAAGACAACCTCAGCTGCATTATCACCACTGTTTACTGTACATCGGCTAAGGTGGGTGGCTATGAAACAAAAAAGTAGAGGAAGCAAAGTTATTCTTAATGATTAAGAGCACTTCAAGAAACATATTATTAAAATAGTAAAGGTGTATATATGTGTATGTTGCGTATGTATGTATGTATGCACGTGTATGTATGTATCTTTGCTATTTGAATAATGTGCACACACAATACTTAGGGTTACACTGAAAAAGAATTATCAGAGAGGATCTGGATGAGATAGGGGGATTCCACAGGTTCACCAATGGGCAGGAAAGGTTTTAGCAAATGGGAGGACTCTTAGGAAAGAAAGCATCAGTATTATAAATAAGTGATCTCAAATTTAATTTATTAAGTTTCAATAACATTTTTTACAGAATTTTAAAAGAAATATTTTGTCAAAATAATTCCAAAGTTTGTCTAGAGAAATAATAAGAACAGCCAAGAAAATCAGCAGGAAAAAAAAAATCCAGTAAAATCATTTAAAATATTTCTTTTGACAGATGAGAACAAGGTAGGGTAAGGGTGAAATGGAGGCTGCTATTTTTCATATAAGCCTCAAACCTTTATTTAACTCTATGCCTGTGCTCCTATGATTAAAAACATACAAAGATGTATTAACACTTTAAGATATAAAAAAGGACGATTGCTTCATTGAGTAGTACAGCAATAGGCAGGGGTATTAGTGGATAGAGGAGAAGCCCAGAGTTTTTATAAGAATTAAAGATAAAAATAACTTTTTAAATCAGTGGCATAATTGTTAATACTTTGTAAATAAAGTCAAACAAATTTAGAGCGCTTTCATAAACCCAACTAACACTACACTACTACTTAGAGATGAAAGAATGAAAAAAAGGAAGAGTTGTAAGACAAGGAAGTACATATATAGGTGAATAAATATCTTTGGTGTAATAGTAAAATAAAAATATACAGTAAAAGGTAAAGATATTTGACTCCTAAAAATTTTAAACGTCTATATGCCAGAAAAATAAGTAAAACTTAAAAGCCAATGACGAAACAGGAAAACTATGTACTACAATTATGTCAATAGTAGATTTAGAAATTTTTCTTAGTTGGAGTATAGCTCCCTTACACTGCTGTGTCAGTTTCTACTGTATGGCTAAGTGAATCAGCCAGATGTGTATATATATCCCTTGTGTTTTGGATTTCCCTCCCATTTAGGTGACCACAGAGCACTGAGTTCCCTGTGCTGTACAGCAGGTGCTCATTAGTTATCTATTTTATACATAGTGTGTACGTATGTCAATGTCAACCTCCCAACTCACCCACCCTCAATGTTAAATTTTAAGGATTCCCTACAAATCAAGAATGATACACATCCTCACAGAAAAACATTCAAATAACCTAAGAAAGAATAGGTAGAGGAAGAAGGAAAAAGAGTCAATAAATAAATGAGCAACTTTGAATTCTCCGGTCAAGAAAGTGCATATTAAAATAATAACCAGACTCTCGTAACAATGAATGCGCACACCCAGTGTCCATGTCTCAGTTTCCAAGGCCAGTCTCCAATGAAAGGAACCAAGGAAAGGCATGACATATTTTAGTGGGAAAAAAAAAAAAATGTACATGGTCTCAAATAAGGGGAAAAAAAAAAAGAAGTGTAATGTATGTTTAAAAATAATATCTGGCAGAATACATACCCAAATGTAAGATGAATGACATTTACTTTAAGTTAGATTACAAGATTCCAAAAATGGAAGTCTCACTTAAGTACATACAACACTGTTGTAACAAACGACTAGGACTTGAGCCATATTTTAAAGCTGTGTCTGTTTCAAAAGAAGCTGACTCAGCTCTGGAGGGTGGAAAGGTGGAGGGGCCTTGAGCACCCGCCAGATGTGGAGGTGAGATTCCACCGCTGGGTTCAGCAAGTCCCTAGCGCAGCTGGTGTTCTCTACAAGCAGCAACTTCTCATTCCTCTTCTTTCATTCTTCCCAGCTTTCATTTTCAGCGGTGCCTGACCGCCAGCAGACAAGGAAGTGATTGGAATCTTTCATACTAAGATGTGAATGGTCCATTGCTGACTCAGCTTGAGATCTGTCTCCCAGGCAGCTCTGCATTCTAAGAGTGGCTGGTGACTCCAAGTGGACTCTAAGGGTCACAGTTACATCCATTATTTAAGCACATCTGGGGATACTTTTTCTGCCCTAGTTCTGTTTCTTATGCATGAAGATGGTATTGTTGGTACAATAGTTTAAATCTATAATTTCTAAACGTAAAAAAAATTATGGTGATGCATGCACAAGTCTAGGAATATACTAAAAGCCTTCAAGTTGTACACTTTATTTCTGGCCATTACGTTGGAGGCAGGATATTAGTTCCTGACCAGGGATGGGAACTGTGCCCCTGCAGTGGAAGCATAGGGTCTTAACCACTGGATTGCCAAGGAAGTCCCTTCCAAACTTTTGATGATGCATTTCTGTCATATTTTTAAAAATAAACATCTGCCCAAATAACTCATTGATTTCACATAAATGTGTACAACTACTGCACTAACATGCTTTATTTACCATAAACATACACATAATTAAGGGCTTCCCTGGTGGCTTAGACAGTAAGGAATCTGCCTGCAATGTGGGAGACCCCGGTTTGATCATTGTCAGGAAGATTCCCTGGAGAAGGAAATGTCTACCTACTCCAGTACTCTTGCCTGGGAAATCCCATGGACAGAGGAGCCTGGCAGGCTACAGTCCATGGGATAGAAAAGATTTAGACACAACTGAGTGACTAACACTACACGATTACATATGTTAAAGGGTCAGATAAACAAAATTTTAAAACTATTTTATCCTAGCCTTAAAAATGTATTTTTGTTCTCATTCCATTGTGTTTTGACTGCAAGTAGTGAGAATGAATATGCTTCTCACATGTAAACTACATGTATACCCCAAATGTTGAGAGAAAACAGCCAGTGATAGCCTCCTGTCCCCACCCTTCCCTCTGGGTGTTTACTCTATCTTCAGTGGTGATTCTGCCTGTCAGGCCTGCACGTGTGTGTGCAGTGGGAGAGGAAGGGATCAGTTTGACCAGTTAGTAAAGTTTGATCTCATTTGATTAAAATAAGAGAAAGATAAAGAAAGTATAATGGTTTCTTCCTGTTTCCCAGTTAATTATCCTGGGGGTGCATCCACTGATCCATACGTTATTATTTAAAACAAGAACAAGCTCAGACCCAGATTTTGTGTAAAGTGTAAAGTGTTACAATTTGTGCTAAGAAACTCTAATGTAAAAGAACACACAAAACAGAATCAAACACAAACCTTACTCTTCCAACTTTAACAAACTCTGTGACCTCAGGAGCACATGGCAAGGGCCCTCACAGGGCGGTGGGTGAGGACTCCGCCTGGGACCCAGCACCTCCAGCAAGGATGCTGGGGACAAGCAGGCTGGGGGAGGTTGCTCCTGGAAACGAGCTGGCTTGGGAAAGAGGGCTTCTTTGCAAAACGTTGCTTAGCGGACTGGAATTTAAATTTCCTTCCCTGCTTGGGTCCTTTTCAATGGGCGTTCACTTTTTAAAATTCCAGATTTCTGTGCTAAAGTATTTAAAGAGCAATCTCTGCAGCACAGTGAGCTTGGAGGCCTGGAGCTGATAAGGACCAGGGCTGAAATATTTAGATAACATCATAGCTATTCACCCTGGCTGCCTTCTTTCCTCTTCCCTCACGCTAAACGCTGTGGTCTCAGAATAGCTGTGCTCTGGCCAGGAGGAGGAGGATGTACAGCTTTTCAGTAAAGAACGGCCTGGACTAAAGTCACACTGTCAGCTTCTGCCTGAGAAAGGGTGTGTGTGTGGAGGGGGAGGCCCATATGCCTTATTCCTTGCCGGTGAGAAATCTGATATGAAACTGGCCTTACAGAAATCACAGCTGTCTCCCTTTTATGGCACTGTTTTCAACGCAAGATGGCAAAGGAGAACCCAAGGAAAGGCCTGGTCTAACAGAGGACATTTATGGGTGTGTGTGTGTGTGTGTGTGTATTTAGTCGCTCAGACGTGTCCGACTCTTTGCGACCCAATGGGCTGTAGTCCATCAGGCCTCTCTGTCCATGGGATTCTCCAGGCAAGAATACTGGAGTGGGTTGCCATTTCCTTCCCCAGGGGCTCTTCCTGACCCCAGGATCAACCCCGGGTCTCCGGCACCTCAGGCTGATTCTTTACCCCCTGAGTCACCAGGGAAGCCCCCAGAACACTGAAATACTGAAAGTGGGTGGTTGGGGACGGACTTAAGAGTTAAAAAAGGTTGCATGTCGATTTGAAATTCAAAGTGGGAATTCCCAAAAGTGATTTTTATTCTTTAAAAATCACAAGTCCACTCCTTACTGCCATCGCCTCCCTCTACCTGTGCATCGGCCAGGAGGGCCGGCCTCCACGTCCTTCTCTTCTGTGTCCGTCTGCCGGTCCTGCCACCTTTCTCCAGCAGGGACGCGATCTATCCATCATACTGCACTGATACACTCCTCCGTTCACCCGAACTCTCTGGGCAGCATCCCACTGTTCACCTCGACTCCATTCAGGACCGCCTGGGGGGTGAAACTGGCGGCGAAATGCTTTGAAACAAAACCAAACAGAAGACTCATGACGCAGCGCGGCCGGGCGTATGAGATGGGTGCCATGTTTACCAATGGCACGCAGGGCAGCCACGTGACTTACCAACACTGACGTACGGCAGCGTGACTGGCTGGCATGGGTCACGTGAGAGTTCATTTCCTCCAATGAGCAGGCTGCGTGGGGAGTTCACTGCAGAGGCGCGAGGCCACAGGCTCGCCCCTCGGTGCTCAGGGGCACAGAGGCGATGATGCAGGAACAATCCCCTGCTGTGGTTGCCACGGAGGCTGCAGCCCTGGTCTCACGAGAGGCCGTGTGCTCACCGCTGCCGCATCCCAGAAGTGTAGGGGCGCACCTGGGCGTACAGGAGTAACGTGGTTATTTCTAGTAGGGTAGGCTGCACGTGGACCCAGGTGCCTGGTGGAGCGGGAGCGGCTGGGAGGAAGCCTCTGCTGGACTGTGAGTGCCATGAGCTCTGGTAACGTTAGTTATTAGTGTCTGTAGTACGAGTGTAACGCTAAAGCTTAGTTTGGATAATAGGCGAGACTCTGCCCTTTCTTGTCACTGGGACTTGCAGTCACCGGCTGTCTGCTGACAGAAAGAGAAGGGCAGGAGGCCCACTCGTGGGGGCAGTTTCGAGGTGCCCTAGGCATGTGGCGACCCAGCCTGGGTGAGAACCTGGCGTCTGGGGCCGCGGTCATGCGGGGAAGGGACAAGCTGGACTTCAGCGGCCGGTCCTCCCCAGGCGCGGCTGCAGCCCGACCCGCGGGACTCAGCACCAATGGCTCACAGCCCAGGGTCTCAGCTCCCTCGGAAACGTACTGTCAAGTCTGTGCAGAGACGAGTAAACTCCAGGCGGGGGCCTTGCCCGCTGTCTGGTTTAGCCAAGGGGCCGAAGCCGGTGCATTAGGCGCCGCTGCCACCTGGTGGAGACATGCCCGCGTTCTAACGCCACGGCTTTTCTGTTTTTTTTTTTTTTGGAAGGATGAAGGAAGTGCCCTCTCAAGTTGAAGATGGGAGCCTTCAGGTTGGACGCATCAGAGCCCCAAGGCAGTGGGAGGAAGCTGTGTCAGGTCAGGACGCTGGACCGTCTCCAGGGCTTCCTGAGGGTGGGCTTCAGAGGCTGGCAGTCATTTCTGTGAAGTGTTTGGACTTCCCACAGTATCAGATGTACTCACAATGAAAGAACCACTGCTGCTGCTGCTGCTAAGTCACTTCAGTCGTGTCCGACTCTGTGTGACCCCATAGACGGCAGCCCACCAGGCTCCCCCATCCCTGGGATTCTCCAGGCAAGAATACTGGAGTGGGTTGCCATTTCCTTCTCCAATGCATGAAAGAGAAAAGTGAAAGTGAAGTCGCTCAGTCTGTCCGACTGTTAGCGACCCCACAGGGTACGCCAAAGTCAAGCTGTAAATTACTTGTATTGTATATACATTTGGGGTTGTTTGTTTCACTCTTTCTCTCCATTCAGATGTCAGGTTGCTGTCAATGAGCCCATTTATTCAGTCTGAAGCGTGGAGGAGGGACTTCCCTGTGTGGTCAGTCCAGTGGTTAAGAGTGCATTCCCAATAGGGGCATAGGTTCAGTCCCTGGTCAGAGGACTAAGATCCTGCGTGGTCAAAATAAAAAAATAAAGTGTAGATGACAATGACGTGATGCCACATGGCCACCCGTGGACTCAGAAAAAGTCTGGAGGGAGCCCAACTGAGCAGAAATACCCTAGCAAAGAATGTTATATTTCCTCTGACTCTGAAAAATAACAGTTGTCCACATCAGTGTCATCTGTGCTTCAGAAAATCAGGTTAGACAATGATTAATGAAGCTGAATAGCCAATGGTGTCTAAATAAATGTCCTTTTGCTTTTCAGAGCCTTGTACTCCCCGGTTTGTACTTTATTGCTTCAGATTTTCTAAGACCTTTGCCCTTACCCTTTGCTAAGCCAGGTTAGGGGACGATAAGGACAAATGGTGAAAAAAGAAAAAACTGCGTCCACTGCAGCTTGGGCCTCATGCTCTTTGATTTACAAAAGTTCCTCCATCAAATGCTCTGAAGTAAAAAACCAAGATGGAGAGAATTCAGTATATGGCCTGAGTTAGCCAGCCAGTACATGGCAAGGGCAGAGCGTGAGCCTAGAGCTCTCTGAATTAAGAGAGCAGGCTCTTGCAAAGTATGGACATGGCCTGCTGAGGTGCTGGGCTGCCGTCCAGACACCTGACTTCTCCCTTGCGGGCCGGCTCCCCTCTCGTGGCTTCCTGATGGACTTCCTGGGAAACTGGAAGAGCCTACTTCAGCTCAGGAACTAAGAGTGAGGAAGGTTTCCGGACAGGATTGCATTAAAGTCATCCTGATCTTTTCTTCCCGTGTCGTGTAAGAATAAGCCTGGTGCAGAAGGAGGAGAGCTAAGCTAGACGGCCGGATTTGAGGATTTTCAGCCTGGAGGTTCAGGAAGCAGAGATCTTCATTTTTAGAGCTGTTCTGTCAGGCACTTTACAGCTTCCTCTCCTGACTACTCAGTGCCGTAAATTTCCAGGCTTCTGGTCTCCCAATTGGCAAGTAAACGGTCTTGCCCATCAGTGGCGAGTTGGTCCCAGAACAAAGCCAGGGAGCAGGTGACCCTTAAATAAGGTGCCCGTTTAAACCTCAGCTGTTCAGGTTCTCCATCCATCCAGATGCAGGAACGGCCTGGGTGTCTGAGGCAGAGGGCTGCATGTGCTGGTCATGGAGATCCTGGTGGAGAGGGATGCTTGGGGGGATACAGAACTGCCTGGCGCTGGGGGCCTGCTCTTGCTCTCAGTGCTTCCTCAGTGCAGGTGGCCAGGACAGCAGGTCCGCTGAGTGTGGCTGTGGTGAGGCTGCAGTCGCTGGTGGCGACCTTGGAAAGTGGACAGTGGCCATGCGCGGGCACTTGTGCGTTAGTGATGGTGACCAAACATGGGAAGAAAGACTGTCCCTGCCAACTCAGGGGCTGCAAGAGCCTCTGTCTTAGTACACATGGCAGGCGTTTCTCTTCCTGTCGGATAAGCGCGGGCCGGACGGAGGAGAAGCTCAGACGCAAGAGTAGGTCTCACTGTGGAGGGTACAGGCCTGCAATTATTTTTCCTGAAAGGGGAGAGAGAGTAAATGTCTCAGGCTTTTGGGGCTGCACAGTCTGTTTCAACTGCTTAGCTTCCCCGTGTCACGGACGCCTCACACATGATGAGTAGGCCTGCTAATGTTCCAGTAAAACTTTAATTACAAAAAGCGATGGGGGGAGGCCAGGCTTGCACTTTAGTCCTTCCTTGTTTGCTGGCCCTTGGGGTAGGAGAAGGAAGAGAGATGTTGCCCTAAGACCCCAAACCTAATCCCTGTTCTCCCATGCTCAGGCCCATGACCCTAGGCAAACTATATCTGAGCCTGTTTCCTCATTAGTAAGAAGGTTTATCTTCAGTCGCTAAGGCGTGCCCAACTCTACAACCCCATGGACTGCAGCATGCCAGACTTCCCTGGTCCTCACTATCTCCCAGAGTTTGCTCAAACTCATGTCCATTGAGTCGGTGATGCCATCCAACCATCTCATCCTCTGTCGTCCCCTTCTCCTGCCCTCAGTCTTTCCCAGCATCAGGCTCTTTTCCAGTGAGTCAGCTCTTTGCATCAGGTGGCCAAAGTATTGGAGCTTCAGTTTCAGCATCAGTTCTTCCCTAAGGTTTACCTTACCTTATCTCCCTCCTAAAGTTGTGATAATATGTGCAGAGCTCCTAGCATACCACGGGGCATAGAGTGGGCCATGAACGTAAGGCTTCCCATTGTAATACTGACAGTTCTTGGGGTGGACCGGTTGCAAGTGCTCTAATCTTCTGGTGTCCTCTGTCTTTGATGGCCATCTTTTGCCTCATTTGTTGGACTCGACTCAGAGCGAATGAAGTGTCCTTCACTCCATCTGTATTCTAAAAGTAGGTCTTTCTGAACTCACAGACATGTTATTTCAAATGGTCTGGCAGCCTTCAGGGCTGTGTGGAGTCCCCTGGCAATTTCACTGCACCAGAACATTGTCTACCCTAACATTTTAAAATTATGATGGAATCCAAAACAGATGTACCAAATCTGGGAAGGGCTAGAGCAACATTAATTTGTTCCTTGGGAATGCCCTTCATAAGCACGTTTTGGGCAGACTTTGGCGATAAGAGCCAGGCAATAAAAGATGCCAGTGTGTTCTAAACACTGCAATTTTGGCAATTTGTGTCAAAGAAAATTTGGAAGGCATGGGTAACTGAAACAGAACTGACTAAATTTATGGCTCAACTTTTCATTAAAATATCTGTGTTTGGAAGATGTCACTGATCTGAAAAATGAGAACTTGGATGGAATTAGATAGAATTCACATGGGTGGAACTCTTAGCTGTGACACTGATCAGTACTTAGTTATTTAGCATATGAACTGGGGCCAACTAGCTGCCTTGTCTCTGCTGGGGCAAGCCCATAAATGCCACGAGCAGGAGCCATGTGACCCATGCCTTCTCATATACTGCAATGCTCAGGAAATAAGAGATGGGACAATTGTGAACATTGTTGATAAATATTTATAAAATGGAATAAGAAGAAGACAGTGCTGTTTTAAAATTAAAACCTGTGATCTTGATGATTAAAGCTGTGTGGATCTGGTTTCAAAGCTCTCATGAATCCTGTACATAATTGGAAAAAATGAAGTTTATTATTTTTTTTTAAAATAGCTAAAAAGACTGAAAGCTTTGTTCCTAAGATAAGGAACAAGTCAAAGATGCCAGCTTTCACCTCTGCTATTCAGTGTTGTATTGCAAGTTCTAGCCAGAGCAATTAGACAAGAGAAAAAAAAAAAAACAACCCAAATTGGAAAGGAAGAAGTAAAACTATCTCTACTGCAGATTACATGATCCTATACATGAAGTCCTAAAGAACAAACACACACACATCCTACTACAGATAATAAGTTCAGCAAAGTTGCAAAGTACGAGACCACACACAGAAACCAGTTGTTTTTATATACACCACCAATGAGTAATTCAAAAAGGAACTTGAGAAAACAATTCCGTTTACAATTGCGTCAAAAAGAATACAAGACAGCAATGAATTTAATCAAGTAGGTGACAGACTTGTACACTGAAAACTGCAAAACTTTGCTGAAAGAATTTTAGGGAGCCCTAAATAAAATGAAATAGGTTTCATATCATGAGTTGAAAGACTCAGTGTTGTTAAGATGACAAAGCTATCTACAAATTCAAGTGCAGTCCCTAATAAAATTCAAATAGCATTGCAGGGGACCCTGAGGAGCCAAAGCAATGTTAAAAAATGGAAGGCTCACATTTTATGATCTCAAAACCAGCTAAAAGCTACAGTAATCAAAACAGTGTGGCACTGTCATGAGGATAGGCACAGGGACCAACAGAATGGGCTTTGGGATCCAGAAATAAGCACGTTACCTGTGACCAGGTGGTTTTTGACAAGAGGACTGAGATTATTCAACAGAGAAAGAATGGTCTCTTCAACAAATGGACATCCACATGCAAAGGAATGAATTTGGACCCTACTTTCCACTATATTCAAAAATTAAACCACAGTGAATCAGTGACTTGAATGTGAAACTCTTAGAAGAAAATACAGGGATGAATATTCACAGCCTTGGATTTTGTAGTTGTTTCTTAGATGTGGCACAAAAACATGAGCAATAAAAGAAAAACTAGATAAATTAGATGATTAGATGATTGGAATTAAAAACTTGTACAACAAAAGGACATTATTAAGTGAAATGAAAATCTACAGAATGAGAGAAAAAATATTTGCAAATCATACAATGGATTTTGTAGTTGTTTCTTAGATGTGGCACAAAAACATGAGCAATAAAAGAAAAACTAGATAAATTAGATGATTAGATGATTGGAATTAAAAACTTGTACAACAAAAGGACATTATTAAGTGAAATGAAAATCTACAGAATGAGAGAAAAAAATTTGCAAATCATACACCTGATAAGGAATTAATATCCAGAATACATTAAAAAAGAAATTTCTGCCTCCAAAACACAGAGATCTTAAGGAGGAAGAAACAGGCATGTGCCCTGGCCCTTTCTGGAGGCGTGCAGACCAGCGAGTGGATAGTGGATACAGGATCCTCTCTGCTCTTGTTTACTCTTGCCTGGGAAGTAAGAGAAAATATACAAATATACAAATGCATCCAGAGTCAGGAAGATGCTGAAGCACATGGGTGCCAGCCCAACTTGACTTCTGCATGACCTAAGAGAGCTGAGCACTCCTCAAGGTGGAGGGTCAGCAGTCTCCACACATCTGTGGGAGGGGCGGGTGGCTCAGAATCTTGGGTCCCCCTTGGCTGTGTGCCTGGGTGAGCCAGCCCTCATCACCAAGCCCTTGCCAGTTACACCTTTGTGCTCCAGTCATGACAGGGCACTGGGAGCTCTGGGTGCAGTGGGGAGAAAATGCTGCCCTGCCACCACCCCTCCCCAGGTTCTGCACCCACACTGGAACCACCCCCCCACACACACACCAATGTCTCCTTCCACAACATCCTCAGTCCCACCCACCCCCTCAGGTGTCTTCTCTGGAGACCCTTTCACCCAAGGCTGGATCAGTGTAACCAGAAAACTACATTCTTTCCTGTTTGGCTCAGTGAAGTGGTCGAAAGAAGAAGGAGTAAAATGCCAAGGACACTTTGACACAGGGGAGATGGAACCACCTGCAGAAAGGGGTACACCCGAGCAGACAGGTGTCCACGTGAAGCGCGTTCTATGGATGCGGCCACATCCTTAAGACCTTGAAAGATAATAAGCGTTTGCGCCAAATAGCTCTTCATCAGGATGTGATAAAAACGACTTGGGTGGAAATGAACATTTATGGCTTTGTCTTTTGAGGGGGGTCCTATGTCGGCCTCCGGGGGGTGGGGGGTGGGGGGGTGGCATGTTCTCAGGCCTCCACCCTTCCCTTTCTATTCCTGCTCAGCTCGGCGATGGGTGGGGAAAGACGCCTTTGAGGAATCTTCCTTCAGGCTCTAAAGAGGATGTAGGAGGTTAGTGATTGTGAGTTGATTCCTGGGCACACATTGCTCTTTTCTGGGTGTATAACTAGAACATTGTCCTCAAACTCCCAGAGGACAGCGCTTGTGCTGTCAGGATGGAGAAGCAGGCGTCTAACCAGGACCCATGAGGGTCATGGCACATGTGAGTCCGGACACAATGAGGGCCTTTCACACTTCAGGGCAGTCGAAATGTCAAATAATTCTGGAAGCATAATGTGTGGCTTGTTAACCCTGAAGACGTCTTCGTGCTCTTTGTGTGCTGGGGAAGATGAGCAGGAGCTGCGGGCAGTGAGGGGCGTCTGTCCGGAGCGCCCCCCACCTTGTGTTGGCCCTGAAGCCCCCCAGAGCTCGCAGGTACACGTGCCCCGCACGGCGGCTCCCAGAGCGAGGGTGCCGGGCCCAGCGTCCTCCAGGGGCCAGGTGTGTCCTACCAAGTGCACAGTCACAGACCGTGGAGTGCATGGAAGGAGGTACTGATTAACCACTCTAGTGGTGTTCTCATGATAAATATAAAATATCCTTCAGATCAACTAGAAGCAGGAAGTCCTGCGACTCCGCCCCCACAGAAAATGGCCAGAGATCCAAACAAGTGTTCACAAAAGACAAACTGGAAAGGACAGTGAGTAAATAGAAGTCCGGCCTCACTAGTTGCCAAAGAAATGTGGAAGGAGAACATGGTGACCTGCGCCTCGTGGGCTGTACCGGTGCTAAGGACAGCTCTCCCCGAGGTGCTGGTGCGGCTACTTCTGAAGCTTCAGGAAGCAGGCTTGCGGCTGCGCTGGGGCGGGAGTGCAAGTGGGCCACACTTCCTGGGGCGTGATTCACGCTCTGGAGGCCGCGCTCCCGGGTCACCCCTGGGTTCTTGCTGTTACTAATCTGAAGTGATGGCCTTGTCTAACTCTAGACTGAAGGTTTCGTTGATATTTTTCATCGTGTTTTACTCATATTTACTTCTCGTTAAATGCGTTCAGCCAGACACCAGCACACAACATGCTCCTCACACAGTTGTCACAATCTCCTTGGGTGGGTTTATGATTTTCTACCTACAGCTTTGCTGTTTGTTTCAGATCTTAGCTGAGGATAAAGCGAAAGCTTCAATTTCCTTCCTTTTGTGGAAAAGTATCAGACATATTCTGTGACTTTTGCAGACTTTTTAATGTAGCAATTTCCTGTGACCTAAAGGTAAGCCTCAGGAATTTTCAAATCATAAAAGTGTTAAAACTAGAGAGAACACTAGCGATCACTTGCTTTATATTAAAAGAAAATGTGATATATATATATATATTATATATATATGTATGCAATGGAGTATTACTCGGTCATAAAAAAAGTGAAAGAATGCCATTTGCAGCAACACGGGGGGACCTGGTGGCTCAGTGTAAAGAACCCGCCTGCCAATGTAGGAGACATGAGATTCGAGTTTGATCCCTGGGTCGGGAAGATCCCCTGGAGGAAGAAATGGCAACCCACTTCAGTATTCTCACCTGAACAGAGGATACAACCCATGGGGTCGCAAATAGTCAGAAACGACTAAAGTGACTTAGCACATGGGCTGAACACGTGTGTCCCTCCCCCAAGTTCATGGGTTGAAAGCTAACTCCCCATATGATGGTGTTAGGAGGTGAGGCTTTTGGGAGGTGATTCGGTCATGAAGGTGGAGCCCTTGTGGTGGGATTAGTGCCCGTGTTATTCTTTTGCATGAGCACTCAGCAGGAAGGTGGCCATCTGCAACTCAGACGAGAGCCTCCCCAGAGCCCAGCCACGCTAGCACCTGACCTTAGGCTCCCAGCCTCGAGCCATGAGAGAGAGATGTCTGCTGTTCATGAGACACGCAGCCTGTGGTACTGTTATAGCAGCCTGAATGGACTTAGGTATTTAAAAACTAAGAAATCAATATAATCTAAACCTGCACTTGAGTGAGTTTCCAGGCAGACAGTGCTAAACAAATGTTAGTGTGTGTTAAGCCCCCTGCACCATGGGTCGCAATCGCCCATCTCTTTGAAAGGAGATGCCTAACTGAGGCTGCAGTCTATGAGAAGTGAACTTCCATGGATGCTGTGAGGTTTGTTTTAATCATGTGTCCACAGAAATGATTCTGTGTAATTTCTCTTTGAGAGATTTAAATAATATAAACGAAAGTTTGTATAGATACAACAGTTAGTATAGCACATTATTTTAAGTGACACACCAAGTGTTTTATTTAAATATCTCTATTTATTTCATACATATTAAATATTAGTCACTGTGTCTGATTCTTTGCGACCCCATGGACTGTAGCCTGCCAGGCTTCTCTGTCCGTAGGATTTTCCAGACAAGAATACTGGAGTGGGTTGCCATTTCCTTCTCTGAGGGGGTCTTCCCAACCCAGGGATCAAATCTCTGTCTCCTTCATTGCAGGCAGATTCTTTACCATCTGAGCCACTAGGGAAACCCCTATGTATTAAAATACATTGCAAAACACATATTGGTTAAAAAACTGGTACCCAAAGCTAAAACTCAACAAGACGACAAGCAACCCAATTTAAAAATTGGGCAAAGAAGATATGCAGATGACAAATAAGCATAGGAAAAGATGCTCTGAATCATACGTTGCTAGAGAATTGCAAATCACAACAGCAGTGAGGAACCAGGACACACCTATTAGTGACCAGAATCCAGACGCTGGGAGGATGCAAGGCAACAGGAGCTCCATTCATCGTTGGGGATGCAAAATGGTGCAGCCATTTTGGAAGCCGCTTTGGCGGCTTCGCATCAAACTAAATATAGCCTTATCACGTGATCCAGCAAGCATGCCCCTTGGTATTTACCCAAGGGAATGAAAACTTATGTCCCCGCAGAAATGTGCATGGATATTTAAAAGCAGCTTTATTCATAGTCGTGAAAACTCGGAAACAAACAAGATGCACTTCAGTAGGTGAATGGATAAATAAACTGTGGTTCATCCAGACTTTGGAATGTTACTCAGCTCAGCAATAAAAACAAATGAGGTAGCAAGCTGGAGAAACAAACAAACAAAAAGACATGGAGAAGTCTTCAGTGCACATTGCTAACAGAAGCCAGAGACCTAAGCAGAGATCTCTTCAAGAAAATTAGAGACACCAGGGGAATGTTTCATGCAAAGATGGGCTCAGTAAAGGTCAGAAATGGTGTGGACCTGACAGAAGCAGAAGGCATTAAGAAGAGGTGGCAAGAATACACAGAACTG
>SJYX01003884.1:0-10665 GCA_006410675.1 Oreotragus oreotragus | reverse complement strand
GTGGGGCCGAGGCGGCGGGGCCGGCGCCCGGGGGTGCCGCCTTCCGGGCCCGCGCTGCCCGGGGGCCCGGGCTGGAGCAGCGGGCGGACGGGGTTCTGGAAGCGCGGCCGAGCCGTGGGTCCCGCTGTGCTCGCCGCAGCCTCCGAGGCTGAGGGCAGGCCGGGCGCACCCTCAGGGCCGGCGGCGGGCGCTCCCCCGGGCCGAGACTCGCGGGCCGGCCCCCGCACAGGTGCGGGGCGGCTGCTGACCGGCCGGAGCTCGCGCGCGTGCCGGACGCAGAGTCTGGAAGGAGGGCTTCAGGACTTATTCTGTGCAGTTTATTGATTCTTGTTGTTGTTGATAACCACTTCTGCAGAAAATAAAGTGCAGTGTCTTTCAGCTATCTACTTGGAAGAAGGTTCAGGGTGGAGAAAAAAAGACAGTTTGCCTTGGGATAAGGCTGGGACCTCCTGTTCCAACAGTCCTTTCCGTCAAACTAGTGACATCACGCCGTGTTCACCTGGCATTTCAAGTCCCAAACTAAGAAAAGTAATTATCCTATTCTCCGAGACAGCCCGTGGCTTTGTCGCTTCTCCTCCGAAACGCGCTTTCAGTTGGCCTCCCTCTTCCCCCCTCTCCAGGGTGACTCCTTGGCCCACTAGTTATCGCCTTGGCTTCTGTAGGAGCCTTGACTGGTCTCTGCTTGTCCTGTCCTGTAAATCCAACCCCTGTCAGCCTGAGGCAGCTCTCGAGAACGTAAATGAGATGGCCACATCCGGATTCAAACTATCCGAAGGGTCTCTCAACCCTTTAATTTAAGATCCTTGCCGGGCAGGACCCTCACTGAGCCGGCCTTTGTCCGACTGTCCTTTCTCTGCCCTTGCACTCAGCCCTTTGTTCGTTGACGGTGCTGGTGTGTCTCCGCACCCCTATTCTGAGCCACCCAACCCTGGCTCAGTCTTCGGGTCCTGTGCTTCAGCTTCCTAGGAGTAGCCTCCTCAGACCTTTCTGAAAGTTGGCGCCCTCATCAGCCATTCGGTACCACAGTGGTTCTGGAACTGTGGTTCACCGACCCCTGGGAGTTCCTGGAGACAATTTTAGGGGTCTGCAAGGTAGATGTTTTCTTAGTAGTACTAAGACTGTTGGGTTTCTTCACTCGGTTATCATCTGCACTAATCATACACAGGCTGTTGGGGACAAAACTGATGACTCAGCAGTAGTCAAGGTGGCAGAGGCCTCATATTCTGAATTTCACTCAGAAACAACAGAGAATGCGGAGGCAAATGTGAGGAGCCTCCTGTCTTCTATTAAACCAGACATTGAAAAGCATTTACAAAAGTGAAAACGTCTTCCCATTGTTTTTGAAGAGTATGTTTTTCATAAAAATATTTTTGTTAACGTAATACATTTATTTTTCAGTGAATGAGTGTTTTAAAAGTTGTTGGTTTTGATTTCTGGTAGGGCAGCTGTCGATAGGTATAGCCTATATAAAGTTAGGATTCCCCCGGGGAGAGGGGGGCGGTGGAGGGGGGGCGGTCCTCATTAATATTTAAGAATGTCCTGAAATGAAAAGATCTGGGGACCGCTGCACTAACGATTTACAATTTTAATGTTTTTCATGATCTGAAATTATTTTGTTTTTTGGTGTCACACATTATGAATTTTATTCTAAGAAAAACCTGGAAGGTAGGTGGGGATTTTTACAGATAGAGGAAATGAGGCTCAGAGAGGTTAAGTGATGTGGAAGGTGCACCCAGCTGGTGTCAGAATTGAGTTTGAATCTACATTTGAGTCCGAAGTGTGCAGTACATTGTTCTGCCGTGATCAGTATAAAGCCCTGCATATGGGTTAACTCATTTCTTCAACAAGTATTTTAAAGCACTTCTTGTCATAGGTGGGCACTGTGCTGAGGGCTAGGGGTGCAAGGGTTAACAACAGAGACAAGGTCTCTGCCTTGGCTCCCAGGAGAGTGTGTCCTCCGATGGCAGGAATGCTTCATGGCAGCAGACAGCAGCCACTGGAAGTCAGGCTTCCCAGGGAAAACGATGTCAGAGCTGAAACCTCCAAAAATGACCAGGAGGAGGCCTGCTCAAAAATGTTGATAACAGTTTTTAAATATTGAACTATAGCTAATTTATGATGTTGTGTTAGGTTTGTGTGTACAGCAAAGTGATTACCATACACATTCTTTTTCAAATTCCTTTCTATTATAGTTTATTACAAGATACTGGGTAGAGTTCTCTGTGCTATATGGTAGGTCCTTGTGGTTTATTTTATATGTAGCAGTGTGTATATGTTAATCCCAAATTGCTAGTTTGTTCCCCCATCCATTCCCTTTAATAGTCATAAGTTTGTTTTCTGTGTGAGTCTATTTCTGTTTTATAAATGAGTTCATTTGTATCTTTTTTTTAGATTCCACATATAAATGATATCATGTGATATTTGTTTTTTTCCAGCTTACTTCACTTAGTATAATAATCTCTTGGTCCATCCATGTTGCTGCAGATGGCATTCTTTCATTCTTTTTTATGACTGAGTAATATTCCATTATATATGTATGTATGTGTGTATATATAGGGTGTGTGTGTGTGTGTATATATATATATATATATATATATGTACCACATCATCTTTATCCATTCTCCTGTTGATGGCCATCTGGCTATTGTAAATAATGCTGCAGTGAAAACTGGGGCGCATATATCTTTTCAAATTAGAGTTTTCTCTGGATATACGTCCAGGAGTGGGATTGCAAGATCATATCACAACTCTGTCCTTAGTTTTTAAGGAACCTTCATACTTTCTCCATAGTTTATATTCCCACCAAGTGTAAGAGGGTTCCCTTTTCTACCCTCTCCAGCAATTGTAGACTTTTTGACGATGGTCATTCTGACTGGTATGATGTGATAGCTCGTCGTAGTTTTGATTTTCATTTCTCTGATCATTAACAATATTGAACATCTCTACATGTGCCTGTTGGCCATCTGTATGTCTTTGGAGAAGTTTCTGTTTATGTCTTCTGCCCATTTTTTGATTGAGTTTTTTTTTTGTTCTGTTTTGTGTTTTTTCCTATATTAAACTGTATGAGCTGTTTGCATGCTTTGGAGGTTAATCCCTTGTTGGTAGCATAAAAATGTTTCTTAAAGTAATAATTAGCTTTAGGCCATAAGTGGGCTTCCCTGGTGGCTCAGACAGTAAACAATCGGCCTGCAGTGTGGGAGACCTGGGTTTGATCCCTGGGTTGGGATGATCCCCTGGAGGAGGACATGGCAACTCACTCCAGTATTCTTGGCTGGGGAATCCCATGGACAGAGGAGCCTGGCGGGCTACAGTCAGAGAGTTGAACTCAACTGAGCGACTAAGCGCTGCACAGGCCATAAGTAAAGAAGTAAGCCTCATCATCACTACATAGTCATTAAATTTTTCCCTCTTATCTCCTCCTGAGAGTTTTATAGCTTTAGTTCCTTAAATTGAAGTCTTTGATCCATTTTAAGTTATTTTGTGTGTGGTGTGGAGTGAGGGTCCACATAGATTCTTTTACATATGGATGTCCATTTGTCCCCATAACATTTGTTGAAGAGACTGTTTTTTCAGTGAATGGTCTTGGCCCCCGTTTTGAAAATCAGTTGGTGATGGGTGGTGTGGGTTTATTTCTAGACTCTGTTCCATTGGTCCTTATGTCTGTCTATGTGCTAGTACCTCATCTAAATTTCAAGTATACTATATCTAAATTTCAAGTATACTATAAGACTTTGTAAAGTAAATACCTAGCCAGGAATATTGTGAGTTCTTGTTATACTGCCTCAAATTGCCTTACAAACTGCTGGTGGTATGCTTGTCATACGAAAACACTATCTCTGCACGCTTTTAGGAAATATGTGATTGTTAACCATTATTATTCCCTAATGCTCATTGTTGCGTTGATTGAAAATACTTGGCAGAGAACGTTTAGCAGGTGGGGTAAAAAGGCATGAAGTACGTATGTAGGTATCAGGCAGAATGGTGAAATGCAGAGATAACTGCTTTTATTATGTTCATTTTCTGAAAATTATGATTTAGGGGAACATCCAGTCTTTCTATGCAGTGACTAAGATAGGGGTCTTAGTTTTAAAGAGATTATGCCGAAGTAAATATGAAGGCTACTCATTGTAGCAGGTAAGGGATAGTGTGTACGAGCCCTGAACGCCTTTGTGACTCTGGAACGTCGCTGTGGTGCTTCAGAACTTGGAAGGTCACAGCCATTGCAGGGATTGCAGCAGTGATGGCTGGCGGGTGTGCAGTCCTGGTCTCCTGGCCAGGGCAAGGGCTGGCAGACTTTTTCTGTAGGGCCATGTGGTGAATATTTTAGGCCTTGTGGGTGTTAAGGTCTCTACTGTGACTCAGAATTGCTGTTGCAGCCGGGAAGCTGCCACGGTCATACATAAACCCACGAGTGTGGCTGTGTTCTGTGAAGCTGAGTTTACCTGAAAGGCTAGACGCTGGTTAGTTGACCCCAGTCTGGAAGGAAAGATAGGAATACAAAGGAAAGTTGCATATTCTATCACTTTACTTTGAGTAAACTTCATGTTGGTATATAACATACAGACAAGAATGAAAATTATGTTCAACGAATTTTCACATGAGCTTTTCTCATATAATCAGCACCCAGATTATATAGGTTATAATAATAATTCATATGATTATCCATGTAATTTCTGTGATTAAGAAATGAGACATTACAGCACTCTAGAAATCTCCATCTGATCAGTACCCGTGTAAGAGCGACCACTGTCCTGGTATCACACAACCTAGATTAGTCTTCCATTTGTCGAACTTTCTTAAGTGAAGTCGTTGGTGATACCTTCTTAGGTCTGACTGCTTTTGGTCAGTTTTCCGATGTCAGTCTTTGTCGCAGTGTAGGAAACTTCGAGCTGCTCCATATCCCCATCAGTCCTTGGTTTTGTCTGACTTCAGTTTTAACCGTCCTCTTGGACATGCGCTTCACCTTTTTTGAAAGTTGCTTTTTGTTTCTCGTTTTGTAACTTGGATCTTCACAGCAGCTCTGTGAGTGGGCCGCGTGCAAACGTGGTAGTTTGCAGAGACTCTCGCTACTGGTTGGCTTCCTGGAGACCGCTCTCATGACCCAGTCCGGCATTCTTTGCTGTTCCTGGCCTGTGCCCTGTGTGTGACCCATGCCTTCTGTGGATGCCTCTACTGTCGGATCCTTACAGTAAAGGAGGCGTGCCCTGGGCAGGTACCGCTCATTGGAAACCGGGACTCGTCCCGGGCTGAGCTCTTGCAGTCCTGCACAGCGCTCTGTGGCCCTGCTTTGCGCTGCTGCAGCGCTGCCATCAGCTGTCCATTTGCGGAGATGAAAAACAGAACAGCTGTATATGTCTAGAAATTAACTTTTTCCATGGTCATAAGGGCCATTACACTCAGCAGGGCTGAATCCTCAGAAAAGCTCGCTTGTGTTCAGACCCTGAGCCTAGAATTCGGTGTGTTAGCCGGAAGGTGAGGCCATAGATAAAGGGCTTTATTTTGCTGTCATTTTAATGTTCTGTGGTTTTGTTAAATTTGGATAATGTACATGTATGTCTGAATGTACATCTACGTGAATTTAAATCCTTTCCTTAGAAACAAAGTTTACAGGTGGGTCTGAGCTCGTGGGTCCACTTATACTTGGATTGTTTTCGGTAGTAAATACTCCAGTATCATATATTCGTGGTTGGTGAATCCATGGATTCAGAGGAATCGTGGCTGTAGATGGCCACCTGTAAGTTACCTGGGTTTTCGCCTATTGGAGGATCTGCACCCCTGAACCCTGAGGTATTCAAGGGTCAACAGTATATATACAGAAGAAGAGCAGTTGGTGGATACGTGACAAGCTGGAAGGGTGTTAAAGCTAAGTTAGGTATGAGTGGAGGGCGTGAGTCAATGAGGCTAAAAGTGGAAATAGACATACTGGTCCTGGAAGCCTCAAACTAATGTGAAGAGACCAAAAAGTCATTCCCTTTGGTCTCATCTCCACGTGTTTAGCAAGTATTTATAAGGCACACATTATACACCAGGGCCTGTGCAAAGATTTGGAGATGCAGTGACGAAGCAGAAAGGGCCCGTGGGCCCAAGCACTTCAGAGTTTTACCTGAAAAAGCCCAAAGGAATGGTGACATAAATGGGAGGAGGAGTAGAAAATTGGAGAAAAGAAAGTGGAATTTTTTTTTTTTTTTTAAAGGAAACAAGAGGGAAAGAATGTAGAGGATAGCCAAGGTGGTAGCGGTTTGAAGTAGGGGTGATGACTGTCAGACTTCCCAGAGGCCTGTTGATGACTTCACAGAGCATTTTGGTGTCAGAGGCTGATGCGGTGAGGGCCGGCAGTTGATGGCTAGAGGGCTAGTTCTTGCAGGAATGTAGGGAAAGATGGAAAAAGGGAAGTAGGGCAGGTACCTGTTAAGAGCAGAAGATAGGGAGCTCAGCTCTGTTTGGGGAAAATTCTTATTCAAAACAAAATAAAATCAGTTTAAAAGTTTGGGGCGAAGTTACTTTAGAAACTGAAAATGGCTCATCAGAATTTATGGGTAGCTGAGATCTTAAATGCACAGTACCGAATAGTTTTAGTCAGGGGATGCAGATTTGAGTTAAATCTCGGGAACGCCAAGAATGCAGTAGGCCTTGCTGGAACCTGGTGTCCCATCACAGGCATTTTGTGTAGAAGAGATGGACCTTGGTCCTTCAGGTTGGAGATGTGGACCACCTTCGCCGGAAAGATGAGCGGTCCGGCCTGATGTGCGGGCCTGTTCCAGGGGAGAGCAGCGTGTAAGCCAGCTCACCGTCCCCTCCGTCACAAGGCAGGCCTGACTCTGGGTAGTCACGGCGTGGCATGATTATGGGGTGACAGGTAGGATGTTGAGGAGCACGGATGCGTGTTAGAGAGACGGCCGCGCTCCTGGATGGTTCCTGCGCGTCTGTCGCTGCAGCCGCAGGAAGCAGCGTCTTGTTTAACATGCAGGGCTCTGTGACCCTTTTATTTGGGGTGGTGGAGAGACAGCTGTTTTCATGTGCTCTTTAGAGTCTCTGTTTACATCGAGTTACCCTGATCTTCAGACTCCTCTCCAGGTTTTTCTCAAGGGAGTGAAGTGCTCAGTTTCTGATCTTCCCTGATGAGTTTCTGTTTCCTTTTGCTGGAGAGTGGGAGGAGGCGGGTGAGTGGTTGAGAAGTGGTGGGCATGTCTGAGTGAGGGGAGCATCTGGGTGCACTGCTTGGAATTCTGGAAAAGTCTTAGTCCATAAGCAAAATGACATCATTTTTCAGTTTTAAATATATCTTTTTTTGTTTTGTCCCTTAGGGTTTTATCTATCAATCGCAGTCAGTTAATTTAATTCTCAATTTTAGATAGCGTATTAAGTGTAGTTTCAACATAGAGGCTATGAAAACTGTTTTATTCTGTGTCCTGAAAGAGCATTTTAATTTTGCATTTTAGAAATTAAGTTGAGGGGCTTTTTAAATACCGTTTTCAGCCTTTAGGTTAAAAGACTTGGCTCCTGAGTTCTTACAACACGTTTGTCAACACATATTTCACTCATGCCTTCAGTGTTTCTTCACGTAACAGATTTTTCCAAAGGAAACAGCATATTGATTAATGTGGTCCCAGCAATCATATTCTTTGGACCTGAGGAGTCATAGAACATTTTGCTATTAGTTTAGTGTAGAGATTTTGAGTGTATGGGCTTTGGATAGGATGTGGATAGAGTTAAGAATAAATAGAAGTTATGAGTCTCTTTCCCTTAGTCAATCCATTTTGCTTATGAATGAGGTCACAGTCTCTGGAGTTAACGTTAGTGTTTCTCGACGCTGGAGTTTGCTTTACTTGAGGATCTGCCAGAAGAGTATTTGAAGCTGTTGTCTACCTTCTCCATCCGTTTCTGCTCTGCCTCCAGCACCGATTCACCCCACCTCCCGCCTGTGGGAGTTTCACGGTTCTTGCTTTTAGGCAGATTTTGCTGTTTCCCGGGGGAGACTGTCGGCCACGGCGGGAGCTCCAGGCTGTCTGCTCAGAAGAGGGACATAAAAGTCTAGAGGAAATAACTCAAGTGCTGTGTTCACCACATAGGAGACTCCTGAACTTTGTTGAGTCTTAAAATTAACCCGTTACCCTACCTCCAAATTTCTAAATTCTACTATTTGGGGTCAAGTTGGATACAGAGAGTTATATGTAACATATTTCTGTCTCTGTATAGTTAATATGTATTATGTATTTGTACCCAAATTATAAGACTTAGAGTACTTACTCTCAAGATTTGGAGAGATTTAGGACATCTTTATTTCATGATACTTTTCGTAAATTTTTGTGATTGTTGCGTGTTTATTCTAGTTTGGCCTGCAATGCAGGAGACCCGGGTTTGATCCCTGGATTGGGAAGTTCACCTGGAGAAGGGAATGGCTGCCCATTCCACTATTCTTGCCTGGGAAATTGCATGGACAGGGGAGCCTAACGGACTATAATCCACGGAGTCGCAAAGGGTTGGACACGACTAAGGGACTAAACACTTTAAATTTATAGCTATTAACCTGAATGACTTTATAGAAAGCGTACAGTGGAGCCTGAGGGTTGTCCGTAGCACTGCAGTCCTTTAAAACCTCATGAACTACAGCTGTGAGAGAGAACAGTTTTTACCTCTTGACTTCATCTTGCTTTGCAGCAGCTTTCAGAGGTAGATTGAATTAGTGAATTAGCTTTTATGTTTCTACTAGCATTTCGTTTACTGAGTGATTTAAGAAACTGGATTATTGATGAACTCTCACAGTGACTAAGAGGAGAAGAGCCTCCTGATTTGTTGTGACTTAGAAACAGTATTGAGCTGGCAGGCATGGTTAAGAAATATGATGGCTTTTGTGTGTTGCTGAGTGGGTATCAAGCCTCGGGAGTTTAGTTTCAGGTTTCTAAAAACCCTGGGCATAGTCATCGCTGTCTCAGTCATCACAGCATGTCTCATTCCTAATGTAAAAACATGTCCTTTTAAGAAATTTAAGGTATCATTAATTTCATCTGAAATTTCTCATAAATCTGACATAATGTGGTTTTGAAACAGTAACAGGATAATTTAGTTTCATTTATGTGCTGAGAATAACAACTGGTATTTATTGTTTATACTTATGCAATTTTATAGATGGAGTTTTAACATTGAATGCGGAGAACACTAATTATGACTATCAAGTTCCAAACTTCCATAAATGTGAAATCTGTCTGCTATCTTTTCCAAAAGAGTCCCAGTTTCAACGCCACATGCGGGATCACGAGCGAAATGACAAGGTATGTATTTATAAAAAGGATGTTGGAAATGTGAGCGTTGAAACTGGAGGAACTGTCAAATCAGCATTCTTTCTTATTCCTACATTTTGTATTATGTAAATGCAGATTTTGATGTTTTGTTTTTAAGCTGTATTTCTAGCCATGCTTAGGTGATGAGATAAAGTGAGAGCTTGTCTAGTGAATCTAATGAAATTTTCTGTGAGTGGACAGAGAAATAATCTTAAAATATGACTTTCTTCAGTAGATTCAATTTCCCACATCTCGACGTGTTTTTCTCTGGCAGGCAGTGTTACCCTCAAGTGGTCTTGCATCTTAAGGAATTTGAGGTATTTTAGATCCGTATTTCCGCAGGCAGCAACCCTCTGGTACACAGGGGTTGAACTCTAGTGCCTCTGGTGGGATGTGTCAGGATAGTTGGAACGTGGCAGCTGAGCCCCCGTGAAGAGAGTGAGCGCCGAGCCCTCTGGGCTAGCGCCGCCTAAGCCAGTGAGTCTTCTGAGATGGGACTGGTGCCCCAGCGCTCCTTTCTGGAGGGCAGGGTGTGAGCAGCCCCAGCCTCCCTCTGGGCACGAGTGATGATGTTGCAGCTGTGACCATGTGTTGCTAACACCAGAACCCCACTGGGCGTTAACCTGCCAGGTGGAAAATCTGAAAATCCCGACCCATTAGGGTTTGTTTATTTCCAAGAGAAATACCAGTGATTTTCTTTCTACAAGTTAAGTGGTCGAACACCTTCCATTTGGGGGAAATTTTAGGTGGGGCTAAGCAGCCGTGTGACAATCCAGTGAGAGTTTTTATGATTACTTACTTTGTTTGAAGTGATTTTGTTTACAGGAATGGAGTTGTCATAAAAAGAAGAGGGGAAAGTCCCACCCAATAAGTTGAAGTCTCACTTTTGCTTTCAGAGAGGTTACTTTCTGGTACATTTATATGCAGCATTTCTCATTAGAAGTAATTTTCTACGCAAATGCGATGTCTCTGTATACTGCTTTGAGAAATTCTGTAAGGAGCTTTCCCATGTCCATTTTGGATTTATTGACTTTAGGTCCAGAAGGACTTCAGAAGTTGCTTCTAAAGCTTATCTGTGGATTATGGTGCTTGCTAATGTTTGAATGACAATTATTGTGGAAAGATTGTGTTTCAGTAGCTTTTCGACTTTTCTCTCCACCTAGCCACATCGATGCGACCAGTGCCCCCAAACCTTTAATGTTGAGTTCAACCTGACCCTTCACAAATGTACCCACAATGGGGAGGATCCTACTTGTCCCGTGTGTAACAAGAAATTCTCCAGAGTGGCTAGTCTCAAAGCACATGTTATGCTGCATGAAAAGGAAGAGGTAATTATTTCGGCCTATACTTTGTTCACTGATTTTTAAAATGCATCTCATCTTGGGTC
>SJYX01003883.1:180969-213507 GCA_006410675.1 Oreotragus oreotragus | reverse complement strand
AACTCCAGTACTTTGGCCACCTCATGCGAAGAGTTGACTCATTGGAAAAGACTCTGATGCTGGGAGGGATTGGGGGCAGGAGGAGAAGGGGACGACCGAGGATGAGATGGCTGGATGGCATCACGGACTCGATGGACGTGAGTCTGAGTGAACTCTGAGAGATGGTGATGGACAGGGAGGCCTGGCGTGCTGTCATTCATGGGTTCGCAAAGAGTCGGACACGACTGAGCGACTAAACTGAACTGATAGCACAATATCACAGTATTAAGAGTGTTCTGACTTTGACAATGTGCTTTCTTTTATGTGTTCCCATGTTACTAACTGGACTTCTCACGTGGCGCAGTAGTAAAGAATACCCCTGCCAGTCCAGGAGACGCAAGAGGCAAGGGTTCGATCCCTGAGTCAGGAAGATCGCCTGGAGGAGGAAAGGGCAGCCTGCTCCAGTATTCTGGCCTGGGCAAGCCCATGGACAGGGGAGCCTGTTGGCTGCATTCCACGGGCCACAGAGTCCTTCCCGAAATTAGCATTCAGGTTTCTCGGGAGGCGGGCCTAGAGATGAAGCCCCCAGCTCTCATCTGTTTGGGGCAGGCTTTACTGCCTCTCCTTCATTTCTGAAGGACATCTTTGCTAGCACAGGATTCTTGCTCGGTAGTTTTTTTTCTTTTTAGCACCTTGAATATATCGCCTTCTGGCCTGTGAGTCTGATGAGACCCACTGATAGCCTGTGGGCATTTTCTTTAGTTATAAGCTTATTTTCTCTTGCTGGTTTTAAGATGCTGTCTTTGATGTTTGACCGTTATTATAATGTGTCTTGGAGAATGTCTCTTTAAATTGCATTTGTTTGGTGACCTACGAGGTTTACCAACTTGGATGTCTCAGTCTCACCCCCATCTGGGAAGTTCTCAGCCATTGTTCCTTCATATACTGTCTGCCTCCTCTCCCTCCTCTGGGCTCTGATGACTCACACACGGTCGCTTCTAACGCACTGCAAGGATCACACGTGCTTCCCTCACTCTCTTTCTTTGTTCTCCTCTTACTGGATAACTTCAGTCCTGTCTTCTGACTCACACTCTTCTGTTTGAACCATTCTAATGTTTAGGCCTTCTATTAAAGGTGTTTTTTTTTCCATTTCATTCATTGTATACTTCAGCTCCAGAATCTGCTTGGTTCTTTTTTTTCTATCACTCTGTTAAACTTCTCATTGTATCTCTGGGTTGTGTTCCTGAGGTCCCTGAATGGCTTTTCTGTGCTTGTGGTAGCTCACGGAGCTTCCTCAAGACACCTGAGTTCTTTTCCGTGGCGATCGCAGGCCTCCACGCCTCTGGAGTCAGTTTAGCTCACTAAGCTTCCTGGAGACACCTGAGTTCTTTTCCGTGGCGGCTGCAGGCCTCCACGCCTCTGGAGTCAGGTGTTGGGAAGATCAGCGTGCTCCATTGTTGTCACAGCTGCTTGGCTTTCACGTTCCTTTCATGTTCAGTGTTGACCCGGGATCCAGTCAAAGGCTTTTCATCACATTTGAATGTTATATCTCTCAAGTATCTTTATTCCAGAACATTCCTCTTTTTTTCTGTTCTGTTGAAGTCAGCTGTTTCGCAGAGTATTGCTCATTCTGGGCCCACCTGCTTACCGGGGCCCCCGTGGCTGGGCTCAGGTGTGTAAGTGCAAAGGCACAGCTCTGTCCCAGCGCTCCACGTGCGCACGAGGGGCTCAGGGGTCACTGCCCAGTGACACATTGTGGCCCCTGGGCTGAGGAGAGGATTACTGGACTTTTCCAGTGTATGCACTTCTCCTCCCCCTGGTAGATTCTGACTCATCTGTGGGGTGATTCCTTTGAGACCGTGTGTGTAAAAACAGTTCCCCAACAATCTTTCACCCAGCAGCTCACAGTAATTTACTGATATGGTTCTCAGACTGTCATCTGTGTACATCCTTGTAGTCTGGGTATAGACTCCTGGGTGAAGTGAAACTCAGTGACCTAGTTTAGTCATCTCTCAGAATCCACACAAGCATGCTGGCACTTAAAAGTTGTAGATTAACATTTCCTAGATCATCTCTAGGAAGAGCTGATTCTTCATTAGAAAAGTCCCTGATTCTGAGAAAGACTGGGGACGGGAGGAGAAGGGGACGACACAAGATGGTCGGATGGCATCACTGACTCAATGGACATGAGATTGAGCAGGCTCTGGGAGATGGTGAAGGACAGGGAAGCCTGGTGTGCTGCAGTCCATGGGGTCACAAAAAGTCACACGATTGAGCGACTGAACAAGATCATACTTATAGCTCAACAAGTGAGTCCATCAAGTTGGAAGAGGAAGGAAACGTCATCAAATCACAAGAGTCATTCAATAAATGATAAGAAGTGGTCTATATCATAAAGGACGGTCTCTGGGCTCCAGCTAGGAAGGCATTTAAGTATCCAAGGCCTCTACCATTATCGGCCACCAGGAGCAGGGACAGGAGTGCATACTTCTGCCGATCTACTACGTGATTTAAGTTCAGTCCTCACTTACTGAACATGAGGTTTGGGTTTACAGATGTCGATTGTTCATGGCCAAATGGGATAAGTGGGCCGGGGTGAGGTGTGAAAACACTGTGGAGAAGATTTAGGAAGCTAGCAGAGAGAGCCGGGGAGTCTAGATTTCATGAATTGAAAGAGGCAATTATAAAATCCTATTTGTGTAACTAAGTAGGAGTATAACTTCACTAAGTTAAAATGCTTCTGGAGAAGAGTGACGTGTGTGTGTGTGCAGCTGGCTGAGCCGCTCGACTCTGCTCCGTGTGAACGCAAAGGGTGTTCTACGCTTTCAGAAGTTAAACTGATGCGTGAAAATAAAAAAATCATACACAGAAGGTAAAACAACTATTGAGTCTGTCATTAAATTTTTCCAAGCGGAAATGATAATTTCTTATTTGAGAGCCCACATATATTTATGTAATAATTATACATAATAATAATTATTAGGTCTTATAAATTATTGAGAGGAGCACAGAGAATAAGCCTCACTGTCAGACTAAGAATGCAGAAAAGCATGGAAGGAACGTGGGAGGAAGAGGAAACACCAACATGGGAGGCAGTCGCTTACTGGCTCAGAATGAGCCACAACACGCGGGACCGCCGGCTCCCGCGGAGGCGAGGCAGCGGCCTGGGGAGGAAGTGACGGGGGCCCGTCCGGGCTGGGGGTGGTAAGCACGGGGGCTCCGTGCGGGGAAGGGCCAAGGCTCTCTGGAGAGGCCGGTAGACTCAGTAGAGCTGGGAGCTACTAAGGGGGTGAGCGTGGTGCTCCCTGAGCCGTCTGGGGGAGAGGCTCACTGTCCAGGAAACAGCGAGGGCGGCCCGTGTCCTTTCTATCGCGTCCCTTATCCGGAGTTCTAGCTGATCTGCTGTTTCTTCTGAAAAATGGGGACGCTTGCGACAGGCCCAGGCGTCGGGGAACTCGCGGGTTTTCACTTGGGTGCCTGCAGCCGCCCAGGCCCCGGCCGGGCCCCGACGTCCACCGCGCCTGTCCTGCGGGGGAGCCCCAGGTTCCCGTCCACGGCTGCCTCCTCCCTGTTTCTGCACCCCACCAAGGGAAGGGGGCGGCCTGGGGCAGCTCCAGCCCGCGCTGGGCCACAGAAGGGCTCGCTCCACCCGCGTCAGCCCCCGAGTCATCAAGAGACTCGGTATTTTAAAGTCGCTTGCTCACATGCTGCCTTTACTGGTGTCCTACTCCTGAGCGCAAATCAAGAACACTTTCTCTATTAAGTCTGAGGCATGGTGACTTCACATGAGCCACGATTCTGATTTTCTTTTGCGCATACTGACAGCTACCTTGCTCGGAGCCGTTACCTAGCGACCAGGAAGGGCATTAGAAAAATCTGTTATGATCGCTGTCTTGTGGTCAAGCTAAATCCACCCACTTTCAGGGACACTGAAGAAGCTTCCCGCCCCGGGCACGCAGAAGGATGCTGGGGTCGTGAGACCCACTGCCATCAGCCCCGCAGCCTGAGGTCGAGCAGGAGGTCGGCCGACGGCCCACGGTGACCCCTCCCCAGCACACGGGGCTCAGTCCTTAGCCTCTGGACACAGGAATCACACAGCGGGAGAGAGGGCACTCCCTGCACAGTGAAGGGTAACTCCCTATCGCTCATTACCCCACGTGGGAGTGCAGGCTAGGAGACAGGTGCGTTTAGAAGGATGGAAATAAACGGGAGTGGTGCTTCCGCAGACAACAGGCACAGGGAAGTGTGGCTGCGGGTTTGCCCCAGTGATTCCAGGTGGTACTGTCACAACACCATCCTCTCACGCAGGGCACGTCTACACAATGCGGAATCGCGCTACGTCTAAAGCTGCGCACGGGCTGAGCTGGACGATATAGTAACGTTTACAGGAAACGCGGTCTCCGGTGCCCACTGTGGGCTAGGCTCTCCGCTCTGCGGGGGAGACGACAGCCTTCGCAGCACAGATGGGGCCCCAGGCAGGAGCCAGGGTGTCGCCCGAGGCCGCAGAGCTGGGGTGCAGGTCGGGGCTGGCCCCTTCTCTGCACCTGGCCTTTCTGTATGAGGCGCACAAGGGAAAGTTGTTAAACAGACCAATATACGTATATATATATACACACACAGAGGTAAAAACTGGTTAAAGGAAAAGGCAGAAACCGCAGTTACTTATTTCTAAAACTCTCTTGCACTTTGGTGACGCCAGGAGGCCCTTCCATTGCTCAGGAGGAGGTGTGAAACCTTGAGCCGGCTCCCTTTCTTTCCTCTGAAGAGATGAGTTTATCTAAATTGCTGTCATAAGGTGGATACACAAAAGCTTGCTCTGAATTTCACCTTATGCGATGCTACAAGTTTTATGATGGAGAAGGAAATGGCACCCCACTCCAGGACTCGCCTGGAGCATCCCATGGACGTAGGAGCCTGGTGGGTTACTGTCCCTGGGGTTGCAAAGAGTTGGACACGACTGAGCGACTTCTGTTTCATGCGGTGACTAGAAAAGGAAATCTGAAAGTATTTGCCGTCCGGGTTAGAAAGCCAGTTTAAGGGGCCGGCACCTGAAAGAGCCTAAACCTGAAGCCCGGCTCAGGGTGTTGCGGCCAGGCAGGCGCGTCGGGGCCACACTCACCTTGGCTTCAAAGAACTTCCTCCTGAGCCTGGCATCTGCGGGTGGCACCGTCTGCCTCAGGTCCCGGTACCACCTCCTGACCACGTGTCCGCGCCAGGACGCCTGGATCCTAGGGCACAGGGCGCTGTCAGCCCCGGGCCGGCCCTGAGGGAGGGAAGACCCCCACCCCGCAGCCCCCAGAGCGCCCGGGGCTGGCCTGCCCTCGCGGCGGGCACGCGTCCTGGGCTCAGCTGCTCACCTGGTCGCACACTTGATTTTGAAGAGTCGGGCCCCATCGCGGATCACCCGGGTTTGGTACTGGTTCTTTCTACAGAGAGGACAGGTTTTTTTATTTGTGAACTTTTCAAAAGCCTGAAGGCAAGCCTGAAGGAAAACATTTCACTTGAAATTTCACGAGTGATTACGTGGAAACAACATGCTTTACTTCCCATGTAATTAGAGTGTTCTTTTCTCGCATAATTATGAGACTTGGCCCAATTTAGATTACGAAGGGAAGAAGTTTCATCAGATGTTAACACCTCCCTCATGAAAAGTGATATTTTACAAGACTGTACATGCAGGCACATCAAACACCTCCGAGAACCCCCGTGTGCAGGGGGATGTCACTGGTTCAGGCAGCCGGGCAGTGAACTCGGAGGGAGCGGGGCCTCACCCGCGCCGGCGGACGCCACTAACCACACTCTCCTAGGGACGTGTGCTTCTCTAACGCCCCCGAGAACTCACAACTTTCAAAACAGGATGCGTCGTACTCTGGTCTAAAATCACATTTCTAGCCGTCAGTGGTGACTACGGATGACGTAAACGGCTCTTTTCAGGAGCCGGAAAGTGACAGAGGGCTTCCCTGGTGGCTCAGTGGTCGGGGATCTGCCGGCCAGTGCAGGTTCGCCCCTGGGTGGGGAAGACCCCTGCAGGAGGAAATGGCACCCCACTCCAGTATCCTTGTCTGGGAAATCCCATGGACAGAGGAGCCTGGTGGGCTACAGTCCATAGCGTTGCAGGAGTCGGACACGACTGAGGGACTCATCGCCGAAGTGAGAGGTGCCCCGCCTGAGCTAGGAGGGCGCCGTGGCCCCTGGGGGCGCGGAGGGGGCTCCTCACCCTGTGGAACACGTGTGAGCAGGACACCAGCACCTGTGCAGAGAAGACAGAGGCGGTTTGAAGCTTGAATCAGTTTCAAGGAGAAGCAGCACAAATGCATTGATCAAAAGAACAGTCTGACTCTTTGAAAGGTAAGCTGTGTTGCTTCTTTGAAAAAGTTAAGAAGCCGATGAACAGCCTTGATATTTACAATATTCGGAGTTAAAGTTTAGCATGGCACAGGTGTATAAGCTCTACAGGAGAAACCTAACAACAATCTGAAACATCAAACGAACACACGGAGTTTGCTACAGAACAAGTATATGTTTAAAAATGAGAGCATTACAAGAGAGAAGTATTTCTGGGCAGATCCTGAGAGAGAGCACAGCTGGCAGGGACCCAGGCGGAGCCGGGGTGCAGGGGACAGAGAGCAAACACCTTTTCTTAGGGCTCTGTTCAACTCAACTGCACTCTCAAATTTAATGAGCAGTAAATCCCAGAGACACATCAATTACTTTTTCTCCTTTAAATACAGGGCAAGGGTGGCCGCCAGAAAACTCCGCCTTCCTGTGGCCCACATTCCCACTGAACAATGGTGTTCCGTTGTGGTTCAGGCGCTCAGTCGTGCCCGACTCTGCGACCCCATGACCTGCAGCACGCCAGGGCCCCCGTCCCTGTCCCTCACCATCTCCCAGAGTTTGCTCAGACTCATGTCCGTCGAGTTGGTGATGCTATGATACTCTGGGTTGAGATGTTATGTCCAGACTGTCTACAGACACTCTGGGCTGGAGCACAGGAGCTTAGACTGAATGAAGAGAAAGGCTGTCGCTTCTTCTGGAAGGAAGGACCAGGGAAGGGTGAGGCCAGGCCAGCCAGCATGCAGTCCACTCCCCTGCTCCACGTTCCTGAGGCTCTCTGAGGGCTGGGCTGGAGGGGGATGCAGCAGATAAACTTCGCCAGGAGCGCATGTTCCGAGGTATGGAAGGCCCATGCTTTCCCTGGGCCACCCGGCCTGAGGGAAACCTCCCAGTTTTAAAGTGGTTGTCTCCTCACCCCCCCATCATGTCTTTATTCAGTCTATGCTTTTCTTCTTAATGGGGAGAATGGAAGAAATATCAAAATAAATACAACTCAGGAAGTTCTAAAACCGATCCTTGAGACTTACTGCCACCAAGAAGCCTAAATTGCAAAAACTCATTAACGTGGGTCCTTTTAAACTATCATCGTTTAAGCTTGCTCCTTGGAAGAAAAGCTATGACAAACCTAGACTGCATATTAAAAAGCAGAGACATTTCTTTGCTGACAAAGGTCCATCTAGTCTAGCTCAAAATTCTCCAAGCCAGGCTTCAACAATACGTGAACCGTGAACTTCCAGATGTTCAAGCTGGATTTAGAAAAGGCAGAAGAACCAGAGATCAAATTGCCAACATCCGTTGGATCATCGAAAAAGCAAGAGAGTTCCAGAAAAACATCTACTTCTCCTTTATTGATTATGCCAAGGCCTTTGACTGTGTGGATCACAACAAACTGTGGACAATTCTTCAAGAGTTGAGAATTCCAGACCACCTAACCTGCCTCCTGAGAAACCTGTATGCAGGTCAAAAAGCAACAGTTAGAACCAGACATGGAACGACAGACTGGTTCCAAATAGGGAGAGGAGTACATTAAGGCTGTATACTGTCACCTTGCTTATTTAACTTATATGCAGAGTCCATCATACAAAATGCTGGGCTGGATGAAGCACAAGCTGGAATCAAGATTGTGGGGAAAAATATCAATAACCTCAGATATGCAGATGACACCACCCTTATGGCAGAAAGCGATGAAGAACTAAAGAGCCCCTTGATGAAAGTGAAAGAGGAGAGTGAAAAAGATGCTTATTTAACTTATATGCAGAGTCCATCATACAAAATGCTGGGCTGGATGAAGCACAAGCTGGAATCAAGATTGTGGGGAAAAATATCAATAACCTCAGATATGCAGATGACACCACCCTTATGGCAGAAAGCGATGAAGAACTAAAGAGCCCCTTGATGAAAGTGAAAGAGGAGAGTGAAAAAGTTGGCTTAAAACTCAACGTTCAAAAAACTAAGATCGTGGCATCCAGTCCCATCACTTCATGGCAGATAGATAGAGAAACACTGGACACAGTGACAGTGTATTTTGGGGGGCTCCAGATCACTGCAGATGGTGACTGCGGCCATGAAATTAAAAGACGCTTGCTCCTTAAAGATTAAAAAGCTAATTAAAGATTAAAAGAAAATCTATGACTAATTTATACAGCATATTAAAAAGCAGAGACATTACTTTGCCAACAAAGGTCCATCTAGTCAAAGCTATGGTTTTCCCAGTAGTCATGTATGGATGTGAGTGTGGGACTGTAAAGAATGCTGAGCGCCGAAGAACTGATGCTTTTGAACTGTGGTGTTGAGAAGACTCTCGAGAGTCCCTTGGACTGCAAGGAGATCCAACCTGTCAATCCTAAAGGAACCCAGTCCTGAATATTCATTGGAAGGACTGATGCTGAAAGTCAAACTCCAGTCCTTTGGCCACTTGATGCGAAGAGCTGACTCACTGGAAAATACCCTGGTGCTGGGGAACACTGAAGGCAGGAGAAGGGGACGACAGAGGATGAGATGGTTGGATGGCATCACTGATGTCCATCAAATCTCTCAGCAAGCTCTGGGAGATGGTGAAGGACAGGGAAGCCTGGTGTGCTGCAGTCCATGGGGTCGCAAAGAGTTGGACATGACTGAGTGACTGAACTGAACTGAACTCTGTATATTTAAAATATACTATTAAACGTTCATGAATAGTTGTTATTGGCAAATATTCTCTGAGATAAGAAAACTGAATGACTCAGTGGTGGTAAACACACTGAAAGTGTCCTCGAAGTCAGTGTTGGATCCCAGCCCTGCTGAGTACATGTCCTAAGGCAGCCTGCTGTGAATCATGGGAATTATTTCCTCATCAGGTAAGGGATATAAAGCCCACCTCAGAGACACATGAGTTGAACTGATCAAACGTCGGGAAAATGCTGACTAAGGAGAAACAGGGCTTCCCAATTGGCTCAGTAGTAAAGAATCTGCCTGCCAATACAAGAGACTGGGATTCAGTCCTTGGGTGGGGAAGATCCCCTGGAGAAGGAAAGAGCAACCCACTCCAGTATTCTTGCCTGGAGAATGCCATGAACAGAGGAGCCTGGTGGGCTACAGTCTATGGGGTTGCAAAGAGTCAGACACGACTGAGAGACCAAACAACAACAAAGGATAAAGCTAAACCTGAGAGCTACACCTAGAAATGCAAAAGAGACACATGTCTATAGGCAAACATTACGTGAGCAGCTCATAAAAAGCGGAATGGGAGAAGCGCTGGGTGTGTGACACCCTGGTCCCCCTGCAGATGCCCAGCTTCAAGCTTCCCTTCTTCCCACCACCATCGGGCCAAGCGTCTGCAGCACAACTACGGAAGAGGTTGTTGGGGCCAGAAAGACTCCTCGCGGCTTTTTTAGCTCCTTCACTAAATGCTAAATTGTCCCAGAGCCACTTCTGCACTTTAAGGCCCACAATCTTTCTGAAATCCCCAACCTCCATGTACCTAAGAGATTAGGTCTTGATAGAGAACTAGAACATAATAAGTATGTTTAAAATAATGTGAGTTCAAATTAGTAAAGAACAAAAGTTTATGACTGTGAAGTAACTCATTAACCATAAACACTTATTAAAACAAATGAAGTTTGACAGTTTATGTGCCAGGTTGGTAGACGAAGCCTGGGATTCCTAGGCTGTGAAGTCTAAGCCTGCTTTTAAATATATTTGCTGTATTTTTTTTTTTAAAGCAAAGTTCCAAGTGCTTCTGTGCAGGAAGCATAATGCTACACATGAGAGAAATTACTCAGGGTGGTCATTTTCTAAAAACAAACAAACAAAAAAAGATTCTAGGAATAGCAGAGTCCCATGAGATTGAAGTTTAATTAGACAAAGTATGTATAGGAAAACAAACAAACAAACTATGACATAGACTGATTGTATATTATCTATATTATCATCAGTATTAACTATGGTAAACTTTTATAATAAAGATTGTTATAAGATTTTACTTAAAGATCCTCCCACAGATTCTTTGGAGATATTCGAGCTCAGTTTTCCTTTTAGGATTTCAATTATCAAAACAACATAAACAATCCCCACTCTTCTGCTCTGTGCATGCTGCCAGCTGCGCACGGCCGGTGGAGTGGGAATGGTCTTATACAAACTCTGTACTTGAGAATTAAGAGCAATCAGTAAATAAGACTGTTTGTTCAGTGAGGATGTTTAGCTCTTTCTCATATACAAGCTTAACTAATGGAAAAGAAAATGTTGAGTCTTTGAGGGTCAAGTAGGAGGAAGAGACTGGAAGAAAGCAGCATGGACCCTCTTAATCCCCGGTTCAGAGTCCAGTCACTGGAGAACGCCCCGGAGAATGTATAGGAAAACAAACAAACAAACTATGACATAGACTGATTGTATATTATCTATATTATCATCAGTATTAACTATGGTAAACTTTTATAATAAAGATTGTTATAAGATTTTACTTAAAGATCCTCCCACAGATTCTTTGGAGATATTCGAGCTCAGTTTTCCTTTTAGGATTTCAATTATCAAAACAACATAAACGATCCCCACTCTTCTGCTCTGTGCATGCTGCCAGCTGCGCACGGCCGGTGGAGTGGGAATGGTCTTATACAAACTCTGTACTTGAGAATTAAGAGCAATCAGTAAATAAGACTGTTTGTTCAGTGAGGATGTTTAGCTCTTTCTCATATACAAGCTTAACTAATGGAAAAGAAAATGTTGAGTCTTTGAGGGTCAAGTAGGAGGAAGAGACTGGAAGAAAGCAGCATGGACCCTCTTAATCCCCGGTTCAGAGTCCAGTCACTGGAGAACGCCCCGGAGGCTTGCTTATCTAAGGCTCACGTTCAACACCTGCGGGTGAAGTCCAAACTCCTCTTTGCATATCGGGCACGGCTGCATGGAGTCCCCCTGCTCAACGGACCTCTGCTTCACTCTGTCCCATTCATCCGCCGACAGTGGCAACGGGGGAGGGTCAAAGAGGCCCAACTTCTGTGCTGAAGGGCAAATAACAGGGAATGTGAGTCCAGTATATTTTAGAGGGTGGTAACGCATGCATCATTTTAATAACATTATTTTGCAAATATTAAGGCAAAACATTCACGTAACTTACTTCATTCCACTGTATTTAGAATGCTGCTTTTACACAGGTGCACAGACGTCAAGGAGGATAGTTTGGCGTTGTTCAGTTACTCAGTCCTGTCTGACTCTCTGCAGTCCTATCGACTGCAGCACACCAGGCTTCCCTGTCCTTCACCAACTCCCGGAGCTTGCTCAAGCTCATGTCCGAGTTCATGATGCCATCCAACCATCCCGTCCTCTGTGGTCCCCTTCTCCTCCTGCCTTCAGTCTCTCCCAGCATCATCCTCTGTCGCTCCCTTCTCCTCCTGCCCTCAGTCTTTCCCAGCATCAGGGTCTTTTCCAGTGAGTCAGTTCTTCCCATCAGGTGGCCAAAGTATTGGAGCTTTAGCTTCGGCATCAGTCCTTCCAGTGAGTATTCAGGGTTGATTTTCTTTAGGATTGACTGGTTTGATCTCCTTGCTGTCCAAGGGACTCTCAAGGTGAATAATATCTTACATTTATGTTGTTTTTATTTACAAAAAATTCCCCATATCGATTTCATTTCCACAGTGATGCTATACAGTAGGCTGGGCTGATATCCTATTTCACGAGTTTTTCATAGGTGTTGGCCAAAGGTCTCCTCATTTCTCAGCTAACTTCTCTCTCAGCTTTCGGCATTGCCTTCCTCCAATTTTGCTTGTTTCTGCTGCCAGTGACCTTTGTAAAATGAGTATCAACCCAGTTCTTCCCTTGCTAAAAATTTCTTATGACATTACCCATTAGGCCATGTCTGAGGATCCTCTGCGTGTCTGCCCTGGACCAGGCCCAGAGCATCTGTGCCTGCGGAAGCACTCACTCGGGAGAATGCGGGTGGGGGCGTCAGCACAGCTGCCCTCTCCCCACCGCGGCCCCAGGCCACTGAGTGGGCACAGTCTCAGCCCACAGAGCCCCACAGGGGCGGAGAGTGAGGCGCTAGGTCTACGGAGCAAGAACGGGAGGCCTCGACAGGGCCGCTCAGAGCACAGGAGGAGCTCTCGAAGATGGAAACGTTTTCATGTCCAACAGAAATAGCAGAATCAACCAAAAGACTGGAGGAGGAAGTTAAGATAATCTCAAGTGGGAGAATACGCTAAAGGAGGAGACAGAAAATAAGAAACCTCGGGGATCAGCCTGACATCTGAAAGTCAGGCACTCCAGCAAGAAAAGAAAATGGAGAGTAAACCACGTACAGAAAACAGCCCAAAGGTCTCCCAGAAGAGGACACCTGTTTCTAGCCAGAGAGCACCCAGCAAGGCCGGGATGAAGGACTCACCCAGGTCCGGCCGCCACGATGCTGCAGAGGCAGAAAAGGATCCCAAAGTACCAGGAGCCAGAAGCACATCGGATGCATCCACAGCAACACAGACACCAGGAGGCAGCCCGTCCGGAATTGTGAGACAGCGCTTGCCGTGTGAGAATCTCTTATCAGCCACAGTCCACGTCAGAGCAGAACACAGGTGTCTCCTGTCTGCTCCCTTGGATGTGGCCGCTCACACACTGTTTCCCAGAAGTTCCTGCTACAGTGGCACTGCGGGGTGCAGAAGGCTAAGGGGCAGGAGAGCCTCAGGGCCGCAGTCCACAGCAGGGTGCTGAGCAGAGGCCCAGGGCCCACAGTGCCGCACCAGCCCCGCAGAGCAACTGTCCAGATGCGCGCGGAATGGTGGAAGGTTCTAGAAGGAATGTCTCCATGAAGATAAAACGAAAAGTCACTGATTGTATTTTAATGTTCTGAGAGAGTATATTTTTGGAAGACATTCTGGGGGACAGATTTTGGCTCTTTTCCTATGAGTTATTATGGCGTATTACAAAAATTTATGAATGAAAACAGTGAGATACTGACATAGAAACAGAAGCCCCAAATCATGCACACTCCCCCTCTCCCTCTCTCAGATAAACAGAGAAAACTCGCTGCAAGCACAGCGTGGTGCCACAAGCCAGCTAAGGAAGCCTGGCTCATGATTTCAGGGAAGAATCTAATTGTTATATGAAATGAATTTCCCCAAATCATTTGCAAAATAAACTGGGCTGAGATCTAAGAGATGCAAAACTTCAAAGGTAGTGAAGAAAGGCCAGGGACATCTTTGCGAGCTCAAGGATGGGCAAAGATGGAGACCCCCCCCCCCAAATCATAAAGGATGATGAGAAAAACTGGTAGACAAGACAGCAGTCGGAGTGAAGAGTCTGTTCAGATGTACGATCAGACACAGACCCGGAGAGGGTAGCCTCCGTGGCGAAGTCAACATGGGATTCAGACAAAGAGGACGCTGAGAACTCCAGCATGTCAGCAAGAAAGGATGGGAACCCCAGAGCAGTATTAGGTTTGGACAACAGCTAAGAGCGTGTGGTACTGCTGCAGGAAGGGGGACCCCTTCCAGGGCCCGAAACCGGGCTCTTGTCTACCACTTGGGAATGAATTGTCCGAGGAGACACATGTCTGACAAAGCCAGAGATTTTATTGGGAAAGGGCACCCGGGCAGAGAGCAGGAGGGTAAGGGAACCCAGAACAGCTCTGCCGCGTGGCTTGCCGTCTCGGGTTTTATGGTGATGGGATTAGTTTCCCGGTTGTCTTTAGCCAATCATCCTGACTCAGGGTCCTTCCTGATGGTGCACGTCCTGTTTGGCCAAGATGGAAGCCAGAGAGGAGGATTCTGGGAGGTGGTCGGACATGTGGTGTCTCCTTTTGACCTTTCCCGCACTCTTCCGGTGGGAGGTGGCTTATCAGTTCCATGTTCCTTACCGGGACCTCCTGTCGTAAAACAATTCATGCAAATGGTTACCGCGGTGCCTGGCCAGGGAGGGCGGTTTCAGTCAGCGTGCTTCCCCTAACAGTCCCGCCTCACTAGTAGCTAACATGCATGATGCTAAGATGTTTTCTTCATCCCAAATCGGGATGCTCGTCCTGGTGTAATTTACAGCCTCAGGTGACGTGCCGAGGCTCCTGATGGTTCCCGGAAACTGTACGTGCAGACGGAAGGCAGTCACTAACCACTGTCGGGTGCTCCAAGCCGCGCAATTCCCGTGCGACACCGCGTCTAGGACGGGAGGAGCGCTGTGAGCAGTTCCGGGGAGAAGGCTGGAGCTTCCGTGGCATTCTGGGGGACCTGGGCTCCCCCATTCACAGGGCAGCTCCCGCCAGCGGGCCCCTGGCTCCTTCTCCACCCGCCAGCCGTCCTTTGCCACCAGGTCCCCAGCAAACCTCCTCTCCAGGCCCAACATCACTTAAAAAATTTTATGGTGGTTCCTCAAAAAATTAAATATAGAACTACCACATGGTCCAGCAATTCCTCTTCTTGGCACATGCCCCAAAGAATGGAAAGCAGAGACTCAAACAGGTATTTGTACAAAAACCTTCCTGGCAGCACCATCCACGGTTACTGAAAAGGAGACAACTCAAGTATCCACTGACGGAACGGACAGACGTGCTGCATGCCGGCAAGCGGATGGCGTTCGGGCCTCAACAAGGAGGAGGTTCTGAGAGTGCTGCAACTGTCAGAACAAAGAACCCTGAGGACGTTACGCTGAGAGCAACAGGCCAGACACAAAAGGACAGATATTAAAAGTGGTCGGATTCTCAGAGACGCAGAGGAAACTTGTGGTTGCCAAGGTGGGGAGGGGGCGGGGAGTGTGTGAGTGGGCAGAGTCTGGGGGGGTGAAGGCACTCTGGGGCGGACAGCAGCGATGATCGATGATCGCTGGGCAGCGGGAGTGCACTTAGTGCCACTGAACAGCACACTTAAACACGCCTGAAGGGGTAAACTTGATACATTTCGTCACAGCAAGAGTTCCACGCCACACTCCCTCTCCTCGCTGGCCCCTCCCGGTTTCTCCCCAGTCTCCCCTTCTGCCCCAGCCTCGCTCACCAGGCCCCAGCTCGCTCTCCCTTCAGCAGCTCAGACACCCGAGCTGCCTTGCTTCAGAGCCCTGCGTGCGCCTGTCTCCGTCAAGAACACCCTTCCTCTGTTCTTTGCTGGTGGTGGTTTAGTTGCTAAGTCCTGTACGACTCTCTGCGACCCCGTGGACTCTAGCCCGCCAGGCTCCTCCGTCCATGGGATTCTCCAGGCAAGAATACTGGAGTGGGTTGTCATTTCCTTCTCCAGGGGATCTTCCCGATCCAGGAATCAACTCTGGGTCTCCTGTGTTGCACACATGATTTACTCACGAGCTATGAGGGAACTGCAGGGACAGACCCTCTTAACCCTGTGAATCTTTGGCAGAAGCTGGCTGATGTTCACCAGCTTCCTTCTGGGTGCACATGGCTGGATCTGACCTCCCTTGCAAAAAATGGAAAAAAAAACCAAAAACCTTTTCTGTTCCTAAGTTTGCAGCTTACAGTAGTTTGGACTTGTTTGTAAACGCTGTAAAACCGTGTAAAGGAGCCACACGCACCTTGCACTGGGCCTCCCCAGGTGCTAACATGTCACAGGACCTGAGTGCCGTGGTCGCATCCAGCTTGGCCTGATGATCCAGCGCTGCTGATTCACCTGTCCGCCCCGCTGGGTGTCCCTCTAGTCTCCCTGACGCCCTTCGGCTCTGACCCCGATTCCACATGTGCTCAGCTGGCCTGCACCCTCGGCCCCTCAGGACCTGGCCTGGCACCTCGGTCTTTATTTGCTTCTCTTGACGCTTCTGCGGAGCCCCGGCGAGGAACCTCCCTCTGGGTCAACTGATATGTCCTCAGAGCAGACTGAGAGATGCTTCTCTGGCGGGAATGTCTAGGAGGGGCCTGCGCCCTTCTGAGAGCCTGGCCCCAGACTCCTTCACTGGGTAAAGGTGCCGCCGCTTTCTCTGAGCAGTGAGTGCCTCCCTGGGGCGGCGCTCTGAGGCTGCGCCCACATCCGAGGCTCAGCGCCCTCCCCGCTGGCGCCAGCATCCTGGTGCCCCTGCCACCACTGTGGCTGTTCAGCCGCCAAGTCAAGTCCGACTCCCTGTGCCCGCGTGGACTCGAGCACACCAGGCTCCCTGTCCTTCACTTCCTCCCATCGAGTCGCTGAGGCCGCCCAGCCGTCTCCTCCTCCGTCGTCCCCTTCTCCTCCTGTCCTCAGTCCTTCCCAGCAGCAGGGTCTTTGCTAACGAGTCGACTCTTCACATCAGGTGGCCAAAGTATTGCAGCCTCACGTTAGTCCTTCCAATGAATATTCAGGGTTGATTTCCTTCAGGACTGACTGGTTTGATCTCCTTGAAGTCCAAAGGACTCTCGAGAGTCTTCTCCAGAAAAACAGTTTCAAAGCACCAATTCTTTGGCTGCCGCCTTCTTTATGGTCCAACTCTCACATCTGTACATGACTGCTGGAAAAACCATAGCTTTGACTATACGGACCTTTGTCGGCAAAGCGATGTGGCTGCTTTTTATCACTATGGTCTTGGTCAGATGGTGATTTCCTATTTCTAGCCCCTATCTACTATATGTAATAGCTGTTAATCGACTGTAAGAAAGAGCCTTTCCTATTATTTATTCAGTGATTTATTTCTATCACTGTAGATTAATGGATCTTTATTCTCCTCTTACTTATCCTTGCTCTGCTTATCATTACTGGGCTTCCCTTGTGGCTCCGCTGGTAAAGAATCCATTGCAATGGGGGAGACCTGGGTTTGATCCCTGGGTTGGGAAGATCCCCTGGAGAAGGGAAAGGCTCCCCACTCCAGTATTCTGGCCTGGAGAACTCCATGGACTGTGTAGTCCATGGGGTCACAAAGAGTCGGACACGACCAAGCAACTTGCATTTATCATTGCTATCTTTAATTTTTGCTCAANGGGTTTGATCCCTGGGTTGGGAAGATCCCCTGGAGAAGGGAAAGGCTCCCCACTCCAGTATTCTGGCCTGGAGAACTCCATGGACTGTGTAGTCCATGGGGTCACAAAGAGTCGGACACGACCAAGCAACTTGCATTTATCATTGCTATCTTTAATTTTTGCTCAAACTGTCCCCACCACTGTTTTTAAACTTTAGTACACACATATCTTTCTGCAAGACTGTAAATTAAAATAATTTCTGTATCAGAGAAAATGGTACTTTTCATCTCAACTAGATTCTTTAGCTCTACTAAGTCTAAATAAGAGTGATGCGATCAGCTTACCTAAAGTTAATGGTGGTGGTTTCGGATCAAGGACATATTCTTTTTCTGGATCTTCCACTTTGGGGCCTCCTTGTGTGGTTTTCTTAAGCCCAGTATCTATTATTGCCTTTGCATTTCTTTTTAGAGATTTGGATCTGTTCTCTGTCTTCTGCACCTTTGTCTGAGAATAATCTGCTATTGAAAGATGTTGAAGTTGAAGATCATGTACAATGTGATCTTGTAAAGCCACTGCAGTGACTGCTAAGTTATCCTGTTTAGAGGAATGACCCTAAAAGCAGGAAAAAAGCCTTATAGTTACATTATCTAATGGCTCATTTACAAGAAAGCTTACACTTTAATACTCAACCTTGATGGCATACCAGAGCAGATCCAGCAGTAAAGAATGCTGCACCTATTGCTACCCAAGTCAGGGGACCAAAGCCCAGTCTCATTTGTGTTAATGACACAGTAACATCTTTTCACTTAATTACTAAGGCCTTAATCATAATGAGAGTGAATACATTCTGACCTATAAAAGCTGTGCATGCACGAGCACACTGTTTCACTATAATTAGATCAGGCCAAGCTTGTTTCTGTTATACTACAGAGAACGTTGCATTCCAGTGCATGTTTCTTTGGTGAAAACTTATACACAATAAAATTGCTCTGCAGCTAAGAAATGCTTGCACCACACACCACAGCTGGCGGTGCCTCACTGATGCAAGGTCTGCAAACCATCTTTATACCTTAAATAGTGGAATTAAAACATACTCATGAGTGAAGCAGTGTTTTAAATAGGATTGTGTACCTTATTTCTTAACATGCTGATTCAGGAGAAGCTGGTGCTTGCCTATATCAAATTATATCATCATTCCATGTCCCAGTCCTTTAATTCTTCTACTGTAAAGAAGCCAACAGAAAGTCACAGTTAGAGTGTGCATGGACTAGCTGGTGAAGTTTACGGGGAAGAGACCAGTTGAGGGTCTAACTGATGGGGAAGTGACAGGACCGCCCACACCACAGCCCATGCTCCGTGGTCTGGTCAGTTCGAGCCAGTTGCATCTTGATCAAGCCCTGTCCTCAAGCAGTTCTCCAGTGAGTTGGGGGAAACATATTAATGTGAATGAGAACCATCCATTGCTAATTATAATGATATCATGTGTGAATACAACAAAATATCAGACTAAAAGATCAGAGAATGTAAATGAAATACTCTTGAAAACTCAAAGTTTTAGTTGCTGTGACTTTTTGCAACCCCATGGACTGTAGCCCGCCAGGCTCCTCTGATCATGGGATTTCCCAGGCTAGAATACTCAAGTGGGTTGCCATTCCTTCTCCAGGGGATCTTCCTGATCCAGGGATCGAACCTGGGTCTCCTGCATTGCAGAATCTTTACCATCTAAGCCATTGGGGAAGCCTTTTAAAGAGATAATACTATACTAAACCTGGGATTTGAAGGACAGAGAGAGGGCGATGAACATGCTGCCCCACAGCACGAGAAAAGCAAAGGCACTCCAGAACTCAGCAGAGGTTTGCGTTTCAGCGGAGAAGGCAACAGTGGATGCGGTGGGATGGAGGAGGAGCACTCGGTGACATCCCCCTGCCGAGAGTACAGACTACAGAATGTAAGACTACAGTCTTGCTCTGTTTGCAAAATATGCAGCATATCTGAGTCTGCTTTCCCATCTCAAGACACACACACAGCACTTTCCATGCAGGACTGCTGTCAGGATTAGATGACACAGCCCGATTCCCTTCAAAGCTGGAGGCAGAATTTGGAATTGACCCTGGCAGTTTTTAGACAAGGGTATATTTTATGATTCTTCACCATCTGAGAAGACAAGAGACCAAAATACACTGCGGTGGGGAGAGACAGTATCCTGTTGAAGTCACCTAGGGAGCAGTACTGAGGGCCTGACTATAAGAGGAGAAAGGAAGTAATCCCTCATGTGCGTCTCAGGATGGACACCTACATCCAGTTAGTCCCACAGAATGAACTTCCTAAGGAGAGAGTGTCGGATGAGAAATGTAGAGTGAGAAAAGTCAGGGCTTAGCTGCTGCCAAGATCCCCTAGAAGTGAGGTGACCGTTTCCATGGCAACCTCATCCCCCTTACATTCTGGCATCAAGAGAAGCATGAAGGAAGTTTCCTTCCAATGTTTCATCACAACAGTCTAGGCTGGAGAAAAGACAGAAGACGTTTAAAATGCTGAAAGATCACTACCAGAATCTTCTACTTTCAAAACGCCCACAACCTGGCAGAGTATAGTTTACATCATCCTAAAAATTGTTTAATAATCACAGCTAACCATCTGCAGTTGACAGTTTTATCTCATGTAAGCCACTGTGATTAACATCAGGATAGGAGCTTTTAAAAACGGTGCCCCTTGTAAGTCCTATAGTGTCATTAAATTTCAGCATTAGAAACTATTTTCAAGTATTTAGTCCAATTTCATTTTTTTTAAGGTATAGTCCAACTTCATTTTGGGTTGCAAAGAGTCGACGCAACTGAGCTCTCAAGTGCGCGCACACAAACTAACTTCATTTTAAAATGAGAAAACATATCCAGAGATTACTGACTCCTCCAAAATTATATAATTAGTCTGTGGCAATGGTAGGGTTAGAAAGTTAATCCTTAGCCAGTATTTAGAGCTAAAATTAATAGGAATATTCTTTCTTTGTAAATTCCATTGTTAAAAGATGTAGGACTTGGTAACAAAAAAACATTACTGTGGTGCCAAAGTAATTAGTTACCGATTTGTCTAAGTGACTTTAAGCTAATTTATAAACACGCTAGTTAAAAACACAGGCATACAAGAGAAACACAGTTTTAAAAAGACAATTGGACACTGTCTTATTACGTTTTATAACTCAGGAATCCCTTGTTTTACGTTTTTGATGAGACTGCACCTAGGCTGGCCAGAAGCACAGAGACACATGTAAAGTGACGTCCTCGGGTCCCTGGGTACCAGTGGTCTGACCAAGTCCCCACTTCGCTCAAGCGCTAGGAGCCCACCCCCGCCTCCCGTCCTCCTCCAGGGAGGATACGGCGCTGTAGCACGTTACTTATTGAAGAACATCCGCGCACAGCACACGGGAGGACTCAGCGGTTCGCTCGGAGTTCAAGGGTCAACTGTACACGTGAAGCGTTTCAGTAACGGATTCTCAAGCACTGACCCGTCAGGCCCTCCCAAGGGATGGCCACGGAGCAGGTGGGCTGTCCTGGGGACAGTGCCGACCGCTTTCGCTCACAGGGCGTCCCCTCCCCGCCCTTCCCCGTACCCTACCGGAGACCACACCTGCGGCGCAATCGACCCCGCCCGCCGCACGCCCACCGCGGCCGAAGCCCTCAACCGACGCCGCTCGCCGTTGCCTAGCAACTGCCGCCGCGCCAGGCTAGCACCAGCGCGCATGCTCATCAGCCCCGTGCCGCCCCGGGCCGGGAGCCGCTTTCCGGAGACCCATCGCGGCTCCGCCACACTGCGCATGCTCGCCAGTGCCGCCCCGCTCGCAGCCGCATTGCGCACGCTCGCCGGTCCTGCCCAGCGCCCAGTACGCCTGGGCGGGGCTTTCTTACCGCGCGCGCTCGTCGGCCGCGCGCCGCACAGGCCGCGCCGCGCGTGCTCGCTCGCCCGGCCGTCGCTGGGAGCTCGCGCGCAGGCGTGCGGGCGGGGCGCGGGGCGCGGGGTCGCGCGGGGCGGTCTGGAGCGCGGCCGGGCCCGGGGCGCTCTGCCCACGGCTCTCTCCCCAGGCGCCCCGCGCGGTTCCTGGAGCCCGCTTGCCCCGGGCCGCCGCCCTGCCTCGGTCATGCCTTGGACTCGCCTGGGCCCCCTGGTTTCCCTTCTCTAAGCATCACATCACGCACTACCCGTTGTCCAGCATCCGAAAACCAGTTTCGTACATTTCTTTGGCTTTTTAGTTTTTAGAGGTAAGCTTGGATCCCGTACTTAGCGCCGCACTCTGGCCCAACCCGGAGACCAACAGAAGCTTGTTGAGACACTGACTCAGTTGTACTATTTCAACTTTTATTCAAATGAAGTTCAGCTGAAAGTAAAGAGTGAAGTGAAGTCGCTCAGTCGTGTCCGACTCTTTGCGGCCCCATAGACTGTAGCCTACAAGACTCCTCTGTCCATGGGATTTTCCAGGCAATAGTACTGGACTGGATTGCCGTTTCCTTCTCCAGGGGATCTTCCCAACCCAGGGCTCGAACCCAGGTCTCCTGCACTGTAGACAGACGCTTTACCATCTGAGCCATCAGGGAAATACAGAGACAACATACAAAATGCAAATAGTCCCTTTTTTCTCCACTCCTCTGAAAGCGAGGTCCAAAGAACTTACCAAGTTGGTTGGAAATAGATCGTTGCTTGTTGAAGGCCACGTTAGTGATGTAACACGGGAATGAATGGCATGTTGATGAAACAAGACAATTAAAAGTTTCATTTAAGATGTTTTTTCCCAGTGGAATTAAATTTTGTAAGGTGGCCATTCTTGTTTGGAAGCTTGTAGAAACTGACTAAAAACAGCTAAAAATTTTTGGTAAAGCCAAATTAAATTCATAATGAAGTGAATTTTATTAATCTTCACATACTATTGGAAGCTTTTCCAACAAACACTGTAACCTTGATTGACGTTCCGATTGGTGATGGGGCTCCGAGGCAAGGCAGGGTCACTGGTCTGAGACCCTTTTGTTCTGTGACTGGGAGTGTCCCTCCAGCACAGAGGAGAGAGCACCAGAGCTTTGGGATCAGTCAGTAGGTCTTACTTTTGGGTTCTGTACATAAAGGGGGCATTTCTTATTCCTCAGCGTCCATGAGCCCTGCTCCATCAGGTGCCCTGGATGGAGCATACGACGAGCCTCAGCTCAGCAGAAAGTCTCCGTGTCCTGGCCCCAGTGACTTACAGTTGGCATGAGCGTAGTACCGAGCGGGTCCGATGAGATGCACTCTGTCTACTTGTGGGAGCAACGGAAAGACTCCTTTATTCTCCCTGCTGAGTGCAGGAACAAGGAAAGACGCGAAGCTGCAGCTGTGCTGGCGGTCTTCTCACAAGGTGAGAGCCTGACCCTTAGGAGCAGATTAAACAGGAAGTGCCACAGATTTGGACAGAGTCCGAGCCCTGGTGAGGTAGTTTAAGTCCTGAAGGGGCTTTAACCCAGCTCTGAGTCTTCCCAGTTAACCTGAGTGAATAACTTCCCTTTAAGCTTCAGGCAGTTGAGGTCTGGTTTTCTGTTACTTGTAATGGGAAGAATTCGGAAGAGAAATGGGCGTACTGTTGCCGCATTAGGGCTCTGGTGAGGTTAAAACAGAGCTTCCCAGGTGGCACCAGTGGTGAAGAACCCGCCTTCCAGTGCAGGAGATGTAAGCGACGTGGGTTCAGTCTCTGGGCCGTAAAGATCCTCTGGAAGAGGGCGTGACAGCCCACTCCAGTATTCTTGCCTGGAGAATCCCATGCTTGTGTGGATAAGGCTAAGACAGCATATGTATGTGAACTGCTTAGTACAGTGCCTAAGTGAAAGTGAGTTAAGTGAAGTCACGTGTTAGCTCTTCTCTAAATTTTTGGTAGAATTCAGCTGTGAAGCCGTCTGGACCTGGGCTTTTGTTTGCTGGAAGATTTCTGATTACAGTTTCAATTTCCGTGCTTGTGATGGGTCTGTTAAGATTTTCTTTTTCTTCCTGGTTCAGTTTTGGAAAGGTGTACTTTTCTAAGAATCTGTGCATTTCTTCCACGTTGTCCATATTTTTGGCATATAGTTGCTGATAGTAGTCTCTTATGATCCTTTGTATTTCTGTGTTGTCTGTTGTGATCTCTCCATTTTCATTTCTGATTTTATTGATTTGACTTTTCTCCCTTTGTTTCTTGATGAGTCTGGCTAATGGTTTGTCAATTTTATTTATCTTTTCAAAAAACCAGCTTTTGGCTTTATTGATTTTTTGCTATGGTCTCTTTTGTTTCTTTTGCATTTATTTCTGCCCTAATTTTTAAGATTTCTTTCCTTCTACTAACTCTGGGGTTCTCCATTTCTTCCTTTTCTAGTTGCTTTAGGTGTAGAGTTAGGTTATTTATTTGACTTTTTTCTTGTTTCCTGAGGTATGCCTGTATTGCTATGAACTTTCCTCTTAGCACTGCTTTTATAGTGTCCCACAGGTTTTGGGTTGTTGTGTTTTCATTTTCATTCATTTCTATGCACATTTTGATTTCTTTTTTGATTTCTTCTGTGATTTGTTGGTTATTCAGAAGCGTATTGTTCAGCCTCCAAATGTTGGAATTTTTAATAGTTTTTCTCCTGTAATTGAGATCTAATCTTAATGCATTATGGTCAGAAAAGATGCTTGGAATGATTTCGATTTTTTTGAATTTATCAAGGTTAGATTTATGTCCCAGGATGTGATCTATCCTGGAGAAGGTTCCGTGAGCACTTGAGAAAAAGGTGAAATTCATTGTTTTGGGGTGAAATGTCCTATAGATATCAATTAGGTCTAACTGGTCTATTGTATCATTTAAAGTTTGCGTTTCTTTGTTAATTTTCTGGTTAGTTGATCTGTCCATAGGTGTGAGTGGGGTATTAAAGTCTCCCACTATTATTGTGTTATTGTCAATTTCCCCTTTCATACTTGTTAGCATTTGTCTTACATATTGCGGTGCTCCTATGTTGGGTGCATATATATTTATAATTGTTATATCTTCTTCTTGGATTGATCCTTTGATCATTATGTAGTGGCCTTCTTTGTCTCTTTTCACAGCCTTTGCTTTAAAGTCTATTTTATCAGCTATGAGTATTGCCACTCCTGCTTTCTTTTGGTCTCTATTTGCATGATATATCTTTTTCCAGCCTTTCACTTTCAGTCTGTTTATGTCCCTTGTTTTGAGGTGGGTTTCTTGTAGACAGCATATACAAGGGTCTTGTTTTTGTATCCATTCAGCCAGTCTTTGTCTTTTGGTTGGGGCATTCAACCCATTTACGTTTAAGGTAATTATTGAGAAGTATGATCCCGTTGCCATTTACTTTATTGTTTTGGGTTCGGGTTTATACACCCTTTTTGTTTCCTGTCTAGAGAATATCCTTTAGCATTTGTTGGAGAGCTGGTTTGGTGGTGCTGAATTCTCTCAGCTTTTGCTTGTCTGTAAAGCTTCTGATTTCTCCTTCGTATTTGAAAGAGATCCTTGCTGGGTACAGTAATCTGGGCTGTAGGTTTTTTTCGTTCAACACTTTAAGTATGTCTTGCCATTCCCTCCTGGCCTGAAGAGTTTCTATTGAAAGATCAGCTGTTATCCTTATGGGAATCCCCTTGTGTGTTATTTGTTGTTTTCCCCTTGCTGCTTTTAATAGTTGTTCTTTGTGTTTGATCTTTGTTAATTTGATTAATATGTGTCTTGGCGTGTTTCGCCTTGGGTTTATCCTATTTGGAACTCTCTGGGTTTCTTGGACTTGGTTGGCTATTTCCTTCCCCATTTTAGGGAAGTTTTCAACTATTATCTCCTCAAGGATTTTCTCATGGTCTTTCTTTTTGTCTTCTTCTTCTGGGACTCCTATAATTCGAATGTTGGAGCGTTTCATATTGTCCTGGAGGTCTCTGAGATTGTCCTCATTTCTTTTAATTCGTTTTTCTCTATTCCTCTCTGATTCATTTATTTCTACCATTCTATCTTCTATTTCACTAATCCTATCTTCTGCCTCCGTTATTCTACTATTTGTTGCCTCCAGAGTGTTCCTGATCTCATTTATTGCATTATTTATTGTACAATGACTCTTTTTTATTTCTTCTAAGTCCTTGTTAAACCTTTCTTGCATCTTCTCAATCCTTGTCTCCAGGCTATTTATCTGTGATTCCATTTTTATTTCAAGATTTTGGATCATTTTCACTATCAATATTCGGAATTCTTTCTCAGGTAGATTCCCTATCTCTTCCTCTTTTGTTTGGTTTGGTGGACATTTCTCCTGTTCCTTTACCTGCTGAGTATTCCTCTGTCTCTTCATCTTGGTTATATTGCTGTGTTTGGGGTGGCCTTTCTATATTTTGGGAATTTGTGGAGTTCTCTTTATTATGGAGTTTCCTCACTGTGGGTAGGGTTGTATCTGTGGCTTGTCAAGGTTTCTTGGTGAGGGAGGCTTGTGCTGGAGTTCTGGTGGGTGGAGCTGGATTTCTTCTCTCTGGAGTGCAATGGAGTGACCAGTAATAGGTTATGAGACGTCAGTGGTTTTGGAGTAACTTTGAGCTTCCTGTATATTGAAGCTCAGGGATGTGTTCTTCTGTTGCTGGAGAATTTGCGTGGTATGTCTTCCTCTGGAACTTGTTGGCCCTTGGGTGGTGCTTGGTTTCAGTATATATATGGAGGTGTTTGATTAGCTCCTATTTATTAATGTTCCATGGATTCAGGAGTTCTCTGATATTCTCAGGGTTTGGACTTAAGCCTCCTGCTTCTGGTTTTCAGTTTTATTTTTACAGTAGCCTCAAGACTTCTCCATCTATACAGCACCAATGATAAAACATCTAGGTTAAAGATGAAAAGTTTCTCCACCTTGAGGGACACCCAGAGAGGTTCTCTGAGTTACATGGAGAAGAGAAGAGGGAGGGGTTAGTTAGAGGTGACTGGAATGAGATGAGGTGGGATTAAAAGAGGAGAGAGCAAGCTAGCCAGTAATCACTTCCTTATGTGCGCTCCACAGTCTGGACCGCTCAGAGGTATTCACAGGGTTATACAGGGTAGAGAAGAGGGAGGAAGTAGACAGAGGTGGCTAGGAGGATAAAAGAGGGAAATGAAAAGGAGAGAGACAGATCCAGCCAGTAATCAGTTCCCTAAGTGTTCTCCCCTGTCTGGAACACACAGAGATTCACAGAGTTGGGTAGAGAAGAGAAGGGGGAGGGAGGAGACAGAGGCGACCTGGTGGAGAAAAAGGAAAGTCCAAAGGAGGAGAGAGCAGTCAAGCCAGTAATCTCACTCTCAAGTAAAAATGGGCACTGAAGATTGGGTTTTTAAAGGTGCAAAATTGATAACAAATACCAAAAAGCAAAGATTAAAAATCTAGAGTAGAGGTTGGATTTTCAAAAATACAATATTAAAGAAAAGAAGAAGAAGAAGAAAAAAGACAAAGTCACAAGAATTATTAAAAAAATATATATGAAGTTTGCTTTAAAAATAGGGTCTTTTTTTGGAAAAGTAATAGTAGGTTATAAAAATGAAAATTAAAGTAGTAATAGAGGACTTAAAAATTTTAAAAGTTAAAAAAGAAGAAAAAGAAAAAAAAGGAATGATCATAAAAATAGTAAAGATATATCCAGGACTTTCTCTGGTGGTGTTGTGGGCAGTGTGGGGTCCGTTCATTTTCAGATAGTTCCTTGGTCCGGCTTCTATTTCTCAAGATCTATAGGCCCCTTCCTATGTAGTGGGTACTAACGACAGGGTTTTAATCTATTGCACCTGTCACTTCCAAGGCGGTTCCCTCTGTTTTAGCTTCTTCTGTTTGCTGGTCTCTTCAGTGTCTGTTTTCTACTCTGACACAAGGGGGGCGGTGGTGGACCCTTCTTTTAGGCTCACTTGTTCAGTCCTGCTGTGGGGAGGGAGGGACACTGCAAACAAATAACACTGGCGTGTGCTCGCACTGTCTCAGCCACGCTGGGCCTGCCCCTGCTCATGGGGCACACAGCTCAGGCTCTAGGTTGCTCCGCGGGGAACCGTCTGAGGCCGGCCCTGGGCTGCATGCACCTCCCAGGTCTAAGCCGCTCAGGTTCAGGCACGTAGGTAGTCCTCAGAGGCACAGACTCGGTTGGGCCTGCGTTTTGTGCCCATCCCAGGTCCGAGCAGCTTGGATGATGAGGTGTTTGGCGAGTGCGGTCACTGCGACTTATTACCTCTCCCGTCCCTGCTGCTCAGTTTTCTGGGTGTACAACTGGCGCACCTTCTCAGGTGGATAGTGACTGCCCAGAACCCCAAGAAGTCTTAGTTAGCAAAGAAGCCTGCTTGCAGTTTGGTAGGTAATGTCTCTCTGGGGCTGCGATTGCCCCCTTCTGGCCCTTCCGGCTCTGGCTGCCTGTCACTGGAGGGGGGATGGTCTGCAGCCAGCTAATTCTGTTCCGTCCTTTCTTCTGTGCACGGTCCTGGCGATGTCTTGTGTTAGAGTTTTTTGCGTGGTAGCTATCCCACAGTCTGGTTTGCTAGCCCAAGTTAGTTCACTCTGGTTACCCTCCGGGCATTCGGGCCCGATCCTCAAAAAGCACCGCAGCCCGCGCCTCCCTGGCCAGCCCCCGCCTCCCTGGCCAGCCCCCGCTTGTTAGTGGTGGATGCAGGCGTCTGCGCTGCTTCTCCGCTGGGGGAGTTACTGTTGGGCCCGTAATCTGTGGGTTTTAATTATTTATTTATTTTTCCTCCCTGTTAACGCTGCCCTCTGTGCTTCCAAGGCTCGCCACAGACTCGGCAGTGAGAGTGTTTCCTGGTGTTTTGGAAACGTCTCTCTTTTTAAGACTCCCTTCCCGGGACGGAGCTCCCTCCCTACCTCCTTTGTCTCTTTTTTTGTCTTTTATATTTTTTCCTACCTGTTTTTGAAGGCAATGAGCTGCTTTTCTGGGTGCCTGATGTCCTCTGCCTGCATTCAGAAGTTGTTTTGTGGAATTTACTCGGCGCTGAAATGTCCTTTTGATGAATCTGTGGGGGAGAAGGTGGTCTCCCCGTCCTGTTCCTCCACCATCTCAGGACTGCCCCTCAGGTTTCTTTGAAAGCAGCCTCGCTGCTGGGGTCTGGCTTCGCTGGGTCTTGGCTGCTGGGTGTGGGCTCTTGCTAGCTGTGGCGAGCGGGCCACCCTTCGTCTTGGTGCTCGGGCTTCCTGTTGCAGCGGCTCCTCCTGTGGAGCGCGGGCTCTAGGGTGTGTGGGCTTCAGTAGCTGCGGCCCCGTGCCATGTGGGATCCTCCCGGACCAGGGATCGAACCCATGTCCCCTGCACGGGCAGGTGGCCTCCCATCTACTGCACCACCTGGGACGTCCCCGACGGCAGTTTGTAAAATGCCTTTTGTGTGTCTTACTGCTTGTGGTGGGAGCCAGGCATGTGCTTTGGGTAATAGGAAGTGAGGGGAATGACCTTCGGCGTCATGTTTTCTGCTCATCTGGTGGGGAGTTGTGCTGTGTTTAGTCCTACTGTAGCTGGAGGTACCAACGCTTCCATTTCCGCTGTGGTCTTTGTTCTTTCCTCTACTGTCGTTGGATTTCCCTCGAAACTCTCTCTTAGATGCCCTGCCTCAGCTCTCTTGGTCGTAATCCACTCTGATTATCCTGGAGCCCTGCTGATGTGGTGGCTGCGTATGGGAGGGAGAAGCATTCTGTAATCTTAGGATAAATCTTCACTTTTTAACGGGCCAGTGTCCACGGGCTGTGAACTTGACAAGAGTCCGTCAGCCTTCTTCCCCTCCCTCGCATGAGACAGGAGTAATAGCAGGGGCTAGATTCATCCACCCGTCCTCTCCCCAGGTCACTGGCTGCAGCAGCAAAGCTTCCCATGAGGGCAGCTCTCTGATCAGAGAAGAGAAAGCTCCGTGTGTATTTCAAAATGCCTCCTCCCTTGCTGTTCCCTCCCACCGCCATGGACACCAGGGGAGGGGAGTCTTCCTGCAAGATTCACCGTGAGAACCTGGTGAAACTCCTGGAGGTACACCTCGCGGAAGACCTGGCCCCCAGTGGTTTTCACCTCTTAAGCCGGCCCACGCCCCAGTGATTAGCAAGCCAGCTCTGGGTTTTGCGTGATGCTTTGCCCTCTGATCTTAATCTCTGGTCATCCTAAGAAAAGTTTTTGATTTTTTTCAGCTCTTTCCTTGTGAGTATGGGAGTGATGTCTGCAAGCTAGTTACATGTCAAAGTTAAAGTCAGCATTGTGAATCTGGATGTTTTGTTTGTTTTTTTCCCCCTATAACTGTCTTCTTCTTGGGTTACTTTCTTTCATTCCCTTTCATTGGGTAACTTTTCTTTCTCCCTCCCTCGTTATCTGTTCTTTTAGTTTTTTAACCTTTTACTTTATATGATCCCTGATTTTTTTAAACTTACTCCCTTAGCCCTCTTGTACCTACTATTTATTTGGTATATATACATTTCTAAACTCTTCCCTGATTGTTTTTTACTTTCATAAATTGTCAGTAAGTTATTGAAAAAATAAATGTTTATTTGTATACTTTTAACTTTTGGGTTTTCAAAAAGAAAAACTTTACTGTTTTGTAAAATCATAGAGCCTTTTAAACAACTTCTAATAATATATAACTGTACAAAGAAGAAAGTAAACATATACACACATGTATAAACATATGTGGACACACTTAAGGCCCCACCATAAGGAGGAGTTATCATGAACATTTGGTGAATACCATTTAGCCATATCTCCAATGCATGTATACAAAGAGATAGACTATAAAAATGAATGTGTGATCAAGGGAATCACACTTAACATGCTATTTAAAAAATAAAAACTATTGAGGGTTGTTTTTAGGTAAAATTTTTTACCATGATGTCTTTGTTTCCAAAAGATCTTTCTAAAACATAAGAAGATTATGAAAACAGTGAAGTATTGCTTCCTGGCTTCATGATCAGAACTGATCTGCCAAAGGACTTAAAGAATTAGCTCTATAGAAGTGTCCCTTCCATGCCCCACTGTCAGCTGGGCCGCAGCCTCTCTGTCCACCTCTGACTGAGGGCGGACACTGTACACTTTTAAGAACATGAGGCAAAGAGATTGCAAAGCTAGGATTACAGATCTTGTGAGTATCAGGACGTACTGTAGCTGATGGAAATGGCCTGAAGGGAAAGCCTGATTGAAGAGCTGGTGGATTTAGACTAGGCGGTGACTTTAGAGGAGATTGACAAGGATGATCACCAGGAAAGGGGCTTCAGAGGAGAAAGGCTTTGAGGTTGAAGGGTTGAGAGAAGCTCCTAGGCACACGGTGAGGAATGTCTCAAGTCATCTGCAACGCAAGACTCTGCTGTTAAAGGAAAAGCTGCGGTGAAGGGATGTGAGAACAGCTTTGGGCCAGGCACTTTTATTTGTGTTATGGCCCATCCGTTGGCTCCTGGTTGTGCCTCTGTCAGAGCTGGTAATGACGTGTACACTCCTCTGATCCCTCGTGCAGTGGAAGTAAAGACCGACCAGAAGACGTGCTGTTGACTGAGGGCTTCCTATCAAGAGGGCGTTGGCCACCAGCACTGTGTTCAGCAGAGCCTCAAAGATGGGCAGGAGTGAAACGGGGGAGGCTCAGTGTGCCCTGCTGGAGGCTGCGGGCCCAGGGAAGCTGGGGACGGGCTGCATACAACAGACGTGGGACAGCTGGTGTGCCTGCTTAGCTTTTCTGCTTTGCCCTGACTTGACAGGATGGATAAAACACACCAAAGCTGGTGTGGATCAATCCTGACTGCCCAGCCTGATGGCTGCAGAGGCTATGGGCTGGCTTCCTGGCTGGTTGCTGCCAGACTCTGGGTCAACGTTCTGTTATCACATATGGTCTGGCTGTTGTCTGTCTGTACACTCAGTCCCTCCATGATCCCATGTCCGATGTCTGTGGTCACAGTAATGACCCATTACAGCCGTTTTCCAGCCTGGACTCAGTGGGTTTCAAGCAGTAAGACTCATCTAGGCTGTGAGTAAGTCCGCACGTTGGCGATTTTGGCTGGGCTTAGCCGGAGGCCTCGGCGGGGACGACTTCTTGCCGAAACAAGCAACTTACTAAGGAAGAAACCGACAAGCGCTCTCATTCAAGTGGCTTTGGCAACTGGGGCCACTCAGGCCCGCCCCAGGAGCACTGCATCTCAGGCCGGGCCGGCGTGTTCTCCGCGGGGCTGCTCAGGTCCGTGTGTGCCCGTGTGCTGCTGCGCTAACAGCCAGAGCAGGTCCGAGGTGGGGCCCGGATCGGAGGGTGGGGCCCGGAGCGTCTGGGAGAGAGTGGGTGTACGAGGCCGGGGTGGGCCAGGCTGCGGGGAGCGCTTCGCCTGGCTCTGGGTCCCCCTGCCGCCCCCTCCACGGCCCCTGGGCGGGGTTGCACCATGCTATGTCTGGGCAAGTGGGACTGTCTGGGAAGACAGCTTGATAGACGGTAGTTCATTCGTTTACACAGGCGAAACGTATCATTACTACTTTTTAAGTGAAAGCTTAGCTCATGGGTCCAGGATTTATTAATTAATCAAGAAATTATTTAGAACGAGTCCATTAAAATACTTTTCTGCAGTTGCTTGTGTTTCTTCAGAGCTCAGAGATAATTTGGAAGTAAACGTTTTGTGAGAATTCAAAGTATCATACGTGTTATTCATATGGTATTTATTCTCACTGTTACTGAAATCCTCTAGAAGTTTCTATATGAAGTATTCATGATTTTTTTTTGCCAAGTGCACTCAGTTTCTTAGTTCTGAGCCTTTAGGTAGCAACAGTCTTACACATAGGTTATACTTTCATTCATATTAAATCCTATTATAATAACTGTCACTGTCTCTTTATTCCCCTTAAAATGAATCATAAAGAAAGTGAGTTTGGAGTATATTTAAATACAGCAGGTGTGTGAATTTTGTAAGAAGACATCACGTTTTGTGTACACAGCAATGCATGAAGTTTAATACTGAAAGGGTCCAGCTGGCTCAGCCGTGACAGTGTCAAACAAGAGATAAACGCCACGCTGGAACAAATGTCATGGTGAGAACTTTTACGAAGCTTAGACTCCTTTAACAGAAAAAGAGGTAGTTTTGTGTAAGTAGAACTACAAAAAGAAACGCCTCAATAAAAGATAGTACATAAAGAATGAGTTTTCTTTTTCTAAGGTTGTTCTACTCTATGCTAACCCTCTGCGTGGCTTGGTTTGGAAGTAGTTTCATGTATAGTATATTTTAAATAAGTTTGTTCCTGTGCTGTTCTCAGCATAACTAATTTACATGGCCATTATTTCGTGTATTTACACGTTTGATTGCCTAGTCATGAAACTAATATTTATGAAATGCTTAGTCTATGAAAGTACGATTCCAGGAACGCCAGTGATATTGAAGTGAAATCAGTTCAGAGTCCTGCCCTCAAGGAGACTATCGTTTAGAAAGAGAAGAAAAGCATGTGCGTGAAGCACTGACCTTGAGATGAAAAGAGCTGCTGGCCAC
>SJYX01003883.1:148794-177000 GCA_006410675.1 Oreotragus oreotragus | reverse complement strand
TGGGAATTCAAGATCAGAGACCTGAGGGAAAGTGGAATAGAGGAGATGAAGAAATCTGGGCAGCACGTGCAGAGCGAGGTCCTGGAAGGAGCCACACAGGTAAGCAGCCGGGGCAGGTGTGTGTCCAGGGCCCGGGAGAGCAGGCCCTGGTTGTGGAAGGAGGGGAGGGCGGACAGGCTTGCAGAGAGGCGGGGTGGGAAGGGGAGGGCTGGAGGGGCAGTGCGAGGGCAGGCCTGGTGGCCCCGTGCTGGGAGGAGTCGGAGCGGCGGGGCTCGCGCCCAGGTGCTCAGCTGCAGATAGGAAAGCCTGGGTGGGGAGGGCTTTGGGGAAGGGATGCAGCAGCGTCAGGGGCGCGGGTGGCCAGGAGGTGGCCCTGTGGGACCCCCGGGACGGGCATGAGGCGGCCAGGTACCCTGGAGCTCGGGGAACAGGTTCGCGGAGGCGCAGGAGAGAACGTTCATTGCACAACGCCAGGTTTACCTATGTGGCCTCACACCATCATGACTCATTAGAAATGGTTTCAATGTGGAAGAGAAAAAAGCTTTAGCTTCATAATCGAGGCTTATTTTTTTCTGTAGGGATTTCTATAATAACTTTAACAAAAGATGTCGACAGCCAAGAAACTAAGCATCACTAAGCACGGCCAGTGAGTCCACTTTGCTTGAGTGAAGAGTGAAAGCGGCTCCTTGCTGTCACTTCTGGCTTTTCCACAGCTCAGCGCTTCCTGCGCGTTTCATCGCTTCTGATCTCACGGATACGGGCCAGCCGCTTTCATTCCACAGTTTGCAACTTCCCTATTTTTGTTCTGTGATTATCAATTGTCGCCCAAATTGTGTCACCTAATTTTTCTGGGTAGTTGTAGGGGATACAAGGATTATTCAAAATTTAAAATGTTAGCTCCAGTTTGAATTTACTGGGTTTTAGATTCTGGCAGGACATCTGAATCCAAAACTACATTAAAAAAAAAAATCAAAACAAGAAGTCTCATGGAACTGAGAATTGTTTTACTTGATTTTCTTCACTGTGGTGTTCCCAGCACACAGCCCAGTAACCCACTCACAGCAGGCACCCAGCACGTCATCCTTTTCCAAGCTGGAATAGCCATGTAATGTAAACCTTCAGTTAGGGATAAAAAAAGGACTTTTTTCTTTGATTCTGGAAGGATTTTGAAATAAAAGATATGTCTGTCAATTCTTAAACCATTATAGAGACTGTTTACTGGGCCTCCCTGGTGGCCCAGCGGTAAAGAATCTGCCTGCAATGCAGGAGACACAGGAGATGCTGGTTTGATCCCTGGGTTGGGAAGATCCCCTGGAGGAGGGCACGACAACCCCCTCCAGTACTGTCTGGAGAATCCCATGGACACAGGAGCCTGGCGGGCTACCGTCCGTGGAGTTGCAAAGAGGTGGACGTGACTCAAGCAACTGAGCAGAGCACGGTAATTAGGATAAACTGTTCCTACTGCGATGTGGTGAGATTTGGGTTTTAGAAGTGGAAAGGCTTAGGTTCAAGCCCAGGCTCCGTCACTTACGAGGCGTGTGTGGTCTTGGGCAGCACAGTCAACTTCCTGTGCCTCAGTTTCCTCACTCGGTGAATGGGAGTAATGCTGTCTGCATTGGGTGAAGCTAGGTGGCGTATGCAGACTGTGAGGAGTCTTGTAGGGGTCATTGAGGGAATGTGTGTGGAGCGCTTCCCCAGTGCCTGTAGGGAGCTCGCGCTTGTGGACGGGTGGTGTTTTTGCTATGATTAGCGGCTACAGGTGGCGGGAGGGACCAGCCGGCTAAGCGGGTGTTCCTGTCCCCAGGTTCTCTGATGGCCATTCCTGATCAGGGCATCCCTGGTGAGTCCGCAAGGTGAGAGCAAGGCTGTGTAGCTCCATGCCATCTCAGCGGCCATAGACACACCACAGATTACCCTCAACTACGAAAAGAGAGGGCCTCCCTGGCGGCTCAGCTAGTAAGAATCCGCCTGCAGCGCAGGAGTCCCAGTTTTGGTCCCTGGGTCGGGAAGCTCCCCTGGAGGAGGGCATGGCCACCCACGCCAGTGTTCTTGCCTGGAGAGTCCGCGCACAGAGGAGGATGGTGAGCTTCAGTCCATGGGGTCGCAGGGAGTCGGACGTGACTGAGCAGCTAGCAACAATGAAAAGAGAGGCAGATTAACACGTTTTATTGGAACTTATGCTACTTCGTTTAAACTTTACGACTGGATTTCAGACAAGGGCAGGTTGAAGTCACAGGTCTCTGAACAATGGAAATTTCAGTACTTGTAGTATGTGAGTTTTATTTATATCTTTTCCTTATTATTTAAAGCTCTTCGTTCTTTGAGAATGTAGTAAAGTTCTGTCATTTCAGACCTCAGAATTAGCATTGAAAACATGGGATTCTTTACCGGGACTGATGAAAGTAATTTATTGTTTGCCGGGTCAAACACAGCCTGCTATTTGTCACACTGTGGTTTGTGTATCTTTCTAGAAGCTTTCAACTTTGATCTGAGTCAAAGTACACTCAGTAGCACAGATGACAGAGTTAGAAAAAAAACCCAGTGATGTGCATTGTCACTCACAGAAACTCTAAATCAACAAGTACGGAGACGCAGAGTGAAAACCCAAGTCCTTTAAAGAGGCTTGTACGTTCTTGTGAGAGAGCAGGCCGGGTCTTTCTCGGCGAGACAAAGGTGCGGGACAGTTTATCAGTTCAAGGCTGAGCTCCCCGGCTGCCACTGACGGCGCCTCTTCAAGGCCAGCTCCTGGCCCTTGCCGGTCCTTCAGGTAAACAGTCGCATTTAAAAGGCCTTGCACCGCAGGCCTCCCCGCACATAAAAGCAGCTTTCTTAAACTGTCATCAGAGCGGATTTCAGAACGTGCTTTTAATTCTTGCAAGGTTGATGTTTGCCTTTTAAAAATGCTATTTGAGATAGCTTTTTATTTAACTTTCCCCTCGGCCTGGCTTTTCCCTGATGGGCGGCAGCATTAAGGAAACTTGTTGTGAGACCAGACAGAGATTTAGGGAAACGGTGCTCATGGGACCTTTTGAAAGTCAAGGCTTTAAAAAAAATCCTTGTTTCAACACCATAAAAACTGCATGGAAAACAAAGGCGTGTAATCTTCATCCGAACATTTGGTTTCAGATTCTTTTTATTGAGCCTGTGTTGATTATATTGGGAGATAAATTAATTGTTTTCTGGGATGCCCTGTACTTCTATTTCCTCTCAGGTTTTAACAAGCAATGGCTCAGATCATTAAAAAGGTGAAGGAGAGAGGAGTGGGACAGGGGACATTTGGGTATGCTTAACTCTTAACTCTTCTAGATTACGATTCTCATAAAAGAAATTTAGCTCTGCTCTTCAAGCTGCATTTGTAGAGTTAATTATTGGTAGGAAATTCAAGCTTGTGTATTACAAATATAATTAACACCTCAAAATAATCCATGGTATGGGTGTACCAGAATTTATCCAGGCACACCATTATTTTTCAGCATTCCCTTTGTCTCCTGTTTGAAGCAATACTATTCCTTTAAATTTATATTTCTACACCTGGAATATTTATAAAGTTAAATATATCAAGGTAAAAAAATACACACACCTTTTTGATTGTACAGTTCCATGCATTTTGACAAACAATCACGTAACCAGCACCAAAATCAAGACATACAACCCATCATCATAAACGTCTCCTTCCGTCCATTGTAACAAATTCCTTCCCCTTGTCCCCAGCCCCTGGCAGCCAGGCAGCTGCTTTTTGTCCCTGAAGCTTTGCCCACTCCAGTACGTCCTGTACATGCAGTCACACGGTAGGTGACCTCTTGGGTCTGGCCTAAGCGTGATGTGGCTGAGATTCATCCGTGTTGCAACATGCAAGCTGAGTTCCTTTTTTACTGCTGAGACACATTCCATTTGGGGAGTGTGCCTCACCTTGTCAACCCATTCACAGCTTAGTGGGCATTTGGGTTGATCTTAGTTTTTGGCAACTAGGGATAAAGCCCCTATAAACACTCATCTACTGGTTTCTGTGTGATCACGTGTGTTCACCTTTCTTAGATCGATATCTAAGAGTGGGGGTCTGGTGGAGAGTGTGCGCAACCTCCTGGGATGCTGCCAGCGAGTTCCCGCCGCGTCACTTCCCCACCAGCACTGCGTGCTGAAGGCTTGCCTGTCCTCCTCCCAGCATTCCAGTGCGTGTGGTGTATACATAAGTGACAGTCGCTCAGTCGTGTCCGACCCCGTTGACCACACAGTCCATGGGATTCTCCCGGCCAGAATACTGGAGTCGCTGGCCTTTCCCTTCTCCAGGGGATCTTCTGAACCCAGGGATTGAACCCAGGTCTCCCGCTATGTAGGTGGGTTCTTTACCAGCTGAGACAGCAGAAACCCAATATATACACGTACCTATATACACACACATACCTATATATACACATACCTGTGGCTGCTTCACGTTGATGTATGGCAGAAACCAGTACAGTACTGTAAAGCAAATATCTAGCAATAAAAATATAACAAAACTTAACATTCAACAAACTAAAAAAAATTAAAACAAACAAACAAACAAACAAACATTGCTTGAATCCACTGTGGTTTCTGGACATAAGTCTTCTGGTGGATGAGTGACTTACAAATGTTTTCCGCTCCCCACCCCGCCCTTAAAATCGGTTACTGGGCGTCCTCCAAGTTTGCTCGTCTTTTCCACAGGTGCTTGGCTATTTTGGCTACTTTGTCTTGCCCTATTTTTTTTTAAAGCCTGTTTATTTATTTACTTCTGGCTGCGCTGGGCCTTCCTTGCCCACCGGCTTGCCCTGGCTGTGGCGAGCAGGGCTGCACTCCGCCGTGGTGTGCAGCTTCCCCCACAGTGGCTTTCCCGTCTCGGAGCCCAGCTCTAGGCACACGTGCTGCACGTGGGCTGTCGTTGTGGCTCACGGGCTTAGTTGCTCCTCAGCGTGTGGGATCTTCCTGGACCCGGGATCAAACCCACGTCCCCTGCACTGGCAGGCAGATGCTTATCCACTGAACCACCAGGGAAGTCCTCCCTATTGGTTTTTGAATCAGCTTGAATGCACACACAAAAGTTCTGCTGGAATGTTCATTGGAATTTTATTAAACCTGTAGGATGGTTGAAGAGTGTTTTATAATCCATGAACATTGTATGTCTCTCCATCTAATTATATCTTCCTTCTTTAATCAAGGCTTTATAGTTTTCAGAATATGTTTAGCATTTATACCTAAATGTATGATTTTTGGAGCTACTGTAAATATTTACTCTTTATGTTTTTTTCTAATTGTTTATTGCTTATATACAGAAAAATGATTCTTGAAGGTTGACTTTTATATAACTTTCTGTTATTTCCTCTTCTGTGACATCCCTGATCATGTCTTCTTTTTCTATTTATATAATGTCACTCACCTTTTCTTTTGATGACAAAGGTCCATGTAGTCAAAGCTATGGTTTTTCCAGGAGTCATATACCTATGTGAGAGTTGGACCATAAAGAAGGCTGAGTGCCAAAGAATTGATGCTTTTGAACTGTGGTGCTGGAGAAGACTCTTGAGAGTCCCTTGGATTGCAAGGAGATCAAACCAGTCCATTCTAATGGAAATCAACCTTGAATATTCATTGGAAGTACTGATGCTGAAGCTCCAATACTCTGGCCACCTTATGTTTAGAGTCAACTCTTTGGAGGAGACCCTGATGCTGGGAAAAATGGAGGGCAAGAGGAGAAGGGGGAAACAGAGGATGAGACAGTTGGATGGCATCACTGACCTGATGGACATGATTTGGAGCAAACTCCAGGATATGATGAAGAATATCCCGAGATATAGTATGCAGGGAAGCCTGGCCTGCTGCAGTCCAAGGGGTCACAGAGTCGGACACGACTGAGCGACTTTCACTTCCCTTCCTCAAATGTTGTGCATGTGACAGGCACCACGCCCCTGGGCATTTTAGACTTTCAGGTAAGGGGGCAAACATGTAGGTGGATGATGTTAGTCAAGTGCTGTAATGATTATGATAAAGGGACAGAAGGAGATTTGCAAGAACCCTGTTCAGTCTGGGGACATGTACATCTGGGTCTGTCTGACTCAGCAAAGACTTCTGAGCTGAACGCTGGACCTTCCTCGGTCATGGATTCAGAGCATCCAGCACAGCCGGGAGGACACTGCCCCAGCCCTGCGCGGGGCCCCGCGTCCCTGGTCCTGTGGCCAGGCAGGGAAAGGAGGACGTGCTGAGGGTGGAGACTTGCAGAGACAGGAGCTGGCTTGCCCCAAGATGAGTCTCTCTGGCCAGAAGCAGTGTCACAAGGAATACTGGTTGATGAAAAGGGTATTGCATTATCCTGTGGATGGCAATTTTGGCAAAAGCACTGTAGGCGGAGAAAGCGAGTCTCTTTCTGGAGCACCTGTCTGTTCCGGAGAATAGACAGACCCGCCTCTCCCACGATGGAGATGTTGTCCACCCGCTGTCAGGGGGCAGCTGGTCGCCCTGCGGGCTGGAACCGCCTGAGGACTCAGCACTGGCATCTGCTGCTGGCAGCGTGTGGCTCAGGGTGGCGTAGCCACAGTGGCCTCTGTGAGTGGATACTGACACTGAGGAGCCCCAGCCCAGGCTTCATCCCCGCTGCTGTAGCCACTCTGCTCAGGAGTCCATCCACATGGCCATGGAGGCTGGGAAGGAGGCCTCGGATGCTCACAAACCCGTCCTTCTCAGACGAGGCTGCCCTTTGGAAGCTTTCCACGGGACCCGGATACTCTCCTTCTGTGTCCACTGCAGTGGTCTCTCCACGGGCCTCCTCACACCGCGTGGTCGACTCTCCACCTGTTTCCTTCCAAATCTCTGACCACCCAGCCCAGCAACAACGCTTCTCGGGGAAGCTCAGCAGTGCTTCCTTCCAAGCAGGATGAATGGACGCTGCCCCTGAAGTCCTGCTGGGTGGATCCCGTCAACCACGGCTCTTCAGAGCAGCCTGCGTGGGGCCAGGGGCTCCTGCTGCCCACTTTTGGGAGGTACCAGAAGGCCATCGCACACAACCGTTCACACACGAGGTCTCAGCTTTCTGTTCCTGACTCAGCTGGCCCCGGGTGGTCTTCCTGAGGCCACAGGTGAGGGGTGAGCTGCCGAGGGGCAGGAACTGGGTGCTCGTGCACCAAGCACACGTGCACTTCCAGGGGTCTGCATGGGTCTGATCTAGTGCTTGTCTCCTCAACATGAAGACAGACAGCTGCTGTATAGGCCTGATTTTATGGCATGGGGGTCAGACAACATGCAGTTCATGATGAAAAGAAATAAAAAGAGAGGAGACACAGGGAAAGGTAGGACTGAGAGGCCTAAAGCTGTTTCTGTAATCTGCATCAATCAGACAGTTGAGGATTCCACTGGTAAGTTAAGAGTCAACAGATGTTCTGCAAAGAGAGCGGTATGCCTAGTTTCCTGTCGTTGAGTCCTGCAGCTTTTACCTCTGGTTTAAAACTCGCATCTCTCCTTGCCTTCCAACATTCTCTTTATCTTTACCAGGATCACCACTATGCAAAAGAGATCTCTCATTTCCTGTTTAAATCAGTCTGAAGATCTCCCTAAAATGCACACTCTGCCATGACATTCCCCATGGGCAGGATTTTAATGGCTCCCAGGTATCTCTCAGTAAATCCCACACCGAGTGCCTGCAGGTGCCGGTGCTGGCGGGAGGAGGGCTGCAGAGCGGCTGGAAATGACAGAGATGACGGAGGTCCTGGCCTGTGGGAGGGTAAGGTGGGCGGGGCCGAGTACCATGCCCAGGGTCCATGTGACACCTGTGAAGGAGCTGGTGTAAACTGGGAGGACAAATCTCTGATGCTGTGTTTCCTGATTCCAGCTTGTTCAAATCTCATCAGTGGCCTTGATGGGGAATTATCATTCCCAGAGGGGACGGCTGGGAGAGGAACAGTCAGGATGTTTGGGGCTGACACACATACACTGCTGTATTTAAGATGGATAACCAACGAGGACCTCCTGGAAAGCACAGGGAACTCTGTTCAATATTAGGTAACAATTTAAGTGGGAAAAGACTAGATACACGTATGACTGAATCACTCTGCTGTACACCTGAAGCGAATATAATACGGTTAATCACCTGGACTCCCACCTAGAATAAAAAGTTAGGAAAAAAGAGTATTCATGTGTCACCAGTGACACGAAGCAGGGAGAGGCGGCTCACGCCCTGCCCAGGGTCCTCGGGTGTCACCTCGGGTGCACCTCACGGTGCTCTGGGAGTTGTGCAGGGCTTTGGGGAGGGGCCCAGGCACCTGTGCCCAGCAGTCCTTCCTGTCGCGGGGCCCTCTGCCTTGGCTCGCGCCCGCCCTGTGCCCATGTTTCCTGGGCTTGGTCCCGAGATTAGTGACGTCGGGTCAGGTGGGAATCTGACAGAAAAGTAAATTCTTGGGCCGCTGCAGACTCAGTGAACCAAGAAGTCCAGGAGCAGTCCATTCTAACGCAGCTATGGTCAGAACTGCCCCCCGAGGGCCTGTGTCGCCCCCAACAAGTCCTCATCTTTTGAGTCCCAGAGCTGCCTCCTCTCACGAGACTGCTCAGCTACCTGCCTGCCGGCTCCATGACTGTCCCAGCTCTTAGCACTGGGGTGTCTAGCGAGTGTGGGTGGCAGCACCTCTGCTAGACTCGGGGTTCCCCAAGGAAAACAGCAAGGGCATCGATAAACGTGGCTGAACTGACTTCAGCTAGACTGAATCCCGACTCCTTGGATACCGTGACCCCGTCTCCGGGACCCACATCCCGAGCCCGCTCCCACCTCACTGGGCGCCGGGCAGAGGCGCTCACCCCGTGAGTGCTGGTGCCGCTGACCTTGTGGAAGCTGGGGTCGGCCTGCCCCACACCTTCTTCCCTCTGCAGCCTTTCTTCTTAATTCTGGGAAGAATCTTCTACAGATGCAGGTGTTCTCTACGGCTGTGTCTCTGTTTCTGCTTTGCAGCATGAGATCATCTATTTTTTTTTAATCCTAGATTTCTGTGTTAGTATACAGTATCTGTCTTTCTCCTTCTGACAGCTTCTAGGTCTATCCGTGTCTCTACAGGCAAATATATGCACACCAAGGGTGACAGGGGTGGTGGTGGGAGGAAATGGGAGACTGGGATTGACCCATGTACAATACTGATAGTAGTGTATATATAGAATAGATCACTAATGAGAACCTATTGTATAACACCGGGAGCTCTACTCAGTGCTCTGAGGTGACCCAAATGGGAAGGAAATCCAAGAAGGAAGGGATATATGCCTCAGTCAGTTCAGTTGCTCAGTCGTGTCTGACTCTTTCGTGACCCCATGAACCGCAGCAGGCCGGGCCTCCCTGTCCATCACCAACTCCCAGAGTTCACCCAAACCCATGTCCATTGAGTTGGGATGCCATCCAACCATCTCATCCTCTGTTGTCCCCTTCCTCTCCTGTCCTCAATGTTTCCCAGCATCAGGGTCTTTTCCAATGAGTCAGCTTTTCTCATCAGGTCGCCAAAGTACTGGAGTTTCAGCTTTAGCATCAGTCCTTCCAATGAACACCCAGGACTGATCTCCTTTAGGATGGACTGGTTGGATCTCCTTGCAGTCCAAGGGACTCAAGAGTCTTCTCCAACACCACAGTTCAAAAGCATCAATTCTTTGGCTCTCAGCTTTCTTTATAGTCCAACTCTCACATCCATACATGACCACTGGAAAAACTATAGCCTTGACTAGACGGACCTTTGTTGGCAAAGTAATGTTTCTGCCTTTTAATATGCTGTCTAGGTTGGTTATACCTTTCCTTTCAAGGAGTAAGCGTCTTTTAATTTCATGGCTGCAATCACCATCTGCAGTGATTTTGGAGCCCAGAAAAATAAAGTCAGCCACTGTTTCCACTGTTTTCCCATCTATTTGCCATGAAGTGATGGGACCAGATGCCATGATCTTCATTTTCTGAATGTTGAGCTTTAAGCCAACTTTTTCACTCTCCTTTTTCACTTTCATCAAGAGGCTCTTTAGTTCTTCTTCACTTTCTGCCATAAGGGTGGTGTCATCTGCATATCTGAGGTTATTGATATTTCTCTCAGCAATCTTGATTCCAGCTTGTGTTTCTTCCAGTCCAGCGTTTCTCATGATGTACTCTGCATATAAGTTAAATAAGCAGGGTGACAATATACAGCCTTGACGTACTCCTTTTCCTATTTGGAACCAGTCTGTTGTTCCATGTCCAGTTCTCAGTTTGGCTCAAATAAAACTATTTTCTATTCCAATTATAGATTGTTTATTGATTATTTCTGTCAATAAGGATGACTCCTAAGTTTCCACCTTGAAGAATGACTTGATGGTGAGCCCATAACCAAGACATAAAATAGAAAAGGAATAAAGAAAAAGGTGGAAAACATGAGTTTATGTTGAAACCTGTTAGAGCATTTAATGGCTGTATATAGAAGTCTGAGTTGGAAAAATATATTTCATAGTCATTAGCCTTATATTTTATTAAATGAATCCATGCATGTGTATGAGGTCCCTAAGAGGGAAGGCGCATAGAATGAGAATGATAGGAAACTGAGGAACAGGCATATAAAATCAGAAAGGAAAAGAAGAATCTGCAAATGCGTCCCAGAAAGGCCATCCAGAGAAAAAAGAGAAACCAAGGGAGTGGGATAGTCTTTCTTTCTTTTTACTTATTTGGTAATTTTTTTTAAAAAATTGAGGTATAGTTGATGTAGAATGTTATATGCTTCAGATGAACAATTTTCAAAAAAGTTCTTTTGGAATACAGTTGATTAACCATATGTTAGTTTAGGTGTATAGAAAAGTGATTCAGTTATACATAAACATATATTTATTCTTTTTCACATTCTTTCCCCATATAGGCTACCACAGAATACTGAGCAGGATTCCCTGTGCTATACTGTAGGTCCTCGTTAGTTTTCTATCTTCTATACAGTAGTGTGTGCACATTTATCCCAAGCTCCTGATTCATCCCTTCCCACCATGCCTCCATAAGTTTGTTTGGTAACCATAAGTTTGTTTTCCACATCCATAAGCCTGTTTCTATTTTTGTAAACAAGCACATTTGCATAATTAAAAGAATTGTATTCCACATATGCGTGATATACAATATTTGTCTTCTTCTGACTTAGTTCCCTTAGTGCAACAATCTGCAGGTCCATCCATGTTGCCGCAAATGGCATTATTTACTTATTTTTTATGGCTGAGTAATATTCCACTGTATGTACATGCCACATCTTCTTTATCCATCCCTCTGTTGATGGACATTTAGGCTGTTTTCATGTCTTGGCTATTGTGAGTAATGCTATTGAGACAGGAATCCGAGTTCTTGTGTAAGGAGCTGAAGAATGGAATCCATGAACCTGCAAACACTCACAGTAGCAATTGAATAGGATTTATTAAAGAGGAGGAAAGTACAAAAATCTCAGCATAGACACTGAGAGGGGGTAAAGGGTCCCCCCATGGTGAGACTTACAGCAGTTTTTATATCCTTCCTTAAATCACATTATTCCTAACCAATCAATTTAAAGGTCAAGATACTTAACATCTTCTCTTGATCCTTGGGTTAAGTCACCACCCTTTTTCACGACCTCTAGCCATTTTGCCATGAACCCAATATATGGGCTTAAGGTTAATGATCACCAGTTGTTTTTCCCTCAAGCATGTGGAACAGAATTTAATTACTGCCCTTCCCTGGATCTGAGTGCTCATAATTTATCAGACTAAAGACACTTTCCAGGAATTCAGGACAATGGAGCAGGATGCTTACTGAAAACAAGACTCAGAGTTCTACACTGCTACTGCTAAGTCACTTCAGTCATGTCTGACTCTGTGTGACCCCATAGACGGCAGCCCACAAGGCTCCCCATCCCTGGGATTCTCCAGGCAAGAATACTGGAGTGGGTTGCCAATTCCTTCTCCAATGCATGAAAGAGAAAAGTGAAAGTGAAGTCGCTCAGTCTGTCTGACTGTTAGCAACNTTCAGTCATGTCTGACTCTGTGTGACCCCATAGACGGCAGCCCACAAGGCTCCCCATCCCTGGGATTCTCCAGGCAAGAATACTGGAGTGGGTTGCCAATTCCTTCTCCAATGCATGAAAGAGAAAAGTGAAAGTGAAGTCGCTCAGTCTGTCTGACTGTTAGCAACCCCATGGACTGCAGCCCACCAGGCTCCTCTGTCCATTGGATTTTCCAGGCAAGAGTACTGGGGTGGGGTGCCATTGCCTTCCCCAGAGTTCTACACTAACTGCCTAGTAATTTCTACCTCACAGTTATAAACATAGAGGTGCATGAATCTTTGGGGATTATATTCAGTTCAGTTCAATCGCTCAGTCATGTCCCACTCTTTGAGACCCCATGGACTACAGCATGCCAGGTTTCCCTGTCCATCACCAACTCCTGAGCTTGCTCAAACTCATGTCCATTGAGTCAGAGATGCCATCCAGCCATCTCATCCTCAGTTGTCCCCTCCTCCTGCCTTCAATCTTTCCCAACATCAGCCAAAAAGTTTGTTCAGGTTTTTCCATAAGATTAGTCTTAGTGAAAAATGAACTTTGTGACCAGCCCAATAGTTTTGTCTAGATATATGCTCAGGGAGTGGGATTGCTGGCTGGATCATATGATATTCCTATTTTTAGTTTTCTGGAAACCCCATACTGTTTTCCATGCTGACTGTACCAACTTATGTTAGGACCAAATTGGAGCCATAACAGGCTCCAAGGGGCAAGTTAGGCCTGAATTTCAGTCTCTGAGAAAGCTGAGTCACTGGGAATTCCCACCTGCAGTATAGCTCGACCAATCAGAAAAATCCCCGTATCCCGGGCCTGAGCCAATCAAGAAAACCCTGCCCACGCCAGACCCTAGCCAATCCGGATAGGGATGTGAGATTTGAAAATCCCGTGCGTGTGTACGGCTTAGCCAATCATCACCTGCCAGGTATGCTGTTACTGAAACAAAGAACCACCTGTATAAAAGTAGCTGTGATTCAGAGCTCGGGGCTCTCATCAAGACTCTACTACATTGGATGAGACCTGAGCCCTAGCTCGAGCTAGCAATAAACCCCTTTATGCTTTTGCATTGCCATGGAAGTCTTATTTTTCTCGGTCTTGGGCACTCAGACTTTGGGCATAACATTTGGGGGCTTGTCCGGGATCCCTTCAGCCAGAGGAATAACACCTTCCTGGTAGAAGGGGTCTCCTCACTAGGAGGACAGCTATCTGGAACACTGGTGTTAGGTCTGGTCAGGGGCAAATTAGTCGCCCTAGCTAGCATAAGGCCGAGGCCCAGCAATCGCTCTGGAAGGCAGCAGGCTCCGTGGTGGGGGAGAGAGAAGCTCTCTCTCGATCCGGAANACAGCTATCTGGAACACTGGTGTTAGGTCTGGTCAGGGGCAAATTAGTCGCCCTAGCTAGCATAAGGCCGAGGCCCAGCAATCGCTCTGGAAGGCAGCAGGCTCCGTGGTGGGGGAGAGAGAAGCTCTCTCTCGATCCGGAATCTGGAATCTGGTGGGCAGTGGACGCCCTTCGGAAAGGTAACCTCAAGGGACAAGAGGGTTCAGAGGGGCCCAGGAAGGTCCGGTACTGTGTTCTCGGCCGAGGTTTGTCTGTCCCCTGTTTGCCGCGTCTTTGTGTGTGTGCCTGCATTGTCACTGCTTTCTGTGTGTTCATTTTGTCTCCTGTGTTCTACTCTGTAATCATGGGACAAGAGACCTCCACCCCGCTGTACCTTGTGACTGACCATTTTTCTGATTTTAAGTCTAGGGCACAGGATCTGTTGGTGCTGGTGAAGAAAAACAAATTAGTCAACTATCCGGGTGTTTCCCGTTTGGGCAGGACCGGCCTGCCCGGATGGAGAACGAACATACCAGTATTGCCCCTTTTCCACCAGTAATCTGTATAATTGGAAAACTCAAACCCCTTCGTTCTCAGAAAAGCCCCAGAGCCTCACTGACCTTTTAAAATCTATCCTTTTTACCCAAAATCCCACCTGGGATGACTGTCAACAGCTGTTACGGGTGTTCTTCACCACAGAGGAACGCGAACGGATTTTGTCGGATGCGAGGAAACATGTTCCAAGGGTGGACGGAAGACCCACTATGCAGCCTGATTTAGTTGATGAGGGATCTCCTCTGACGCGATCCCACTGGGATTTTGAGCATGCTGAAGGTAGGGAGCATCTCCGAGTGTACCGCCAGACTCTCATGGCTGGCCTTCAAGCAGCCGCCAGGAGACCCACAAATTGGGCCAAGGTAAATTTGGTTAGACAGGAGCTAACTGAGAGCCCGGCAGCCTTCCTAGAGAGGCGGATAGAAGCTTTTACACAAAACACCCCCATGGACCCACAGGCCGATGAGTCACGTGCAGCAGTTATACTAGCATTTGTGAACCAGGCAGCTCTGAAGATCAGGAGAAAAATTGCAGAAAATAGACAGGCTGGGGGAACAATCAATACAAGATCTAGTGAAGGCAGCAGAAAGGTTTTTGAACAACAGAGAGACTATTCTGCAGATACCCGAGCCAATAACTCCCCGTCAGGTGCGAGAATTCGTAGGGACTATTGGATACTGCAGGTTATGGATTGTGGAGTTCGCCGAGAAGGCCCGGCCACTGTATAAAGGAAGTAAAGAAAGCAAAAACTGGACTTGGACTGAACCAACGAGGCAGGCATTCCAAGACCTCCGGCAGGCTCTGTTGGAAGCCCCAGCCCTTGCTCTCCCTGACACATCTAAGCCATTTATGAAAAGCAGGGAGTGGGAAAGGGGGTCCTGAATATACAAAGCGCGGGGGTTCCTAACGGCCAAGAAAAAAGAAGTCAAAATCTTACCTGAGATCCATAGACTCTTGGCGGCAGTCCACCAGCCTCGGGCAGTAGCCATAATACACGTTCCGGGGCACCAAAAAGGGAAAAGATACCAGGGCTCTAGGCAACCAAGCCGCCGACGCAGCAGCGCTCCAGGTGACCACAGAAAGCTACGAGACCCACGTACTGACTGTGGGATTGCCGGTCCCAGGAACGGGGACCTTGCCACCGGCCCTCGAGTACTCCCCTCCAATCAGGACTGGATTCGAGAAAACACCAGCTGTCCCGTGAGTAAGGACGGATGGTATCGGGACCCGGATGGCATTGCTCCCCGCGGACCTGGGCCAACATCTCTGTACACACCTACCTCAGACCACCCATTTGGGAGAAAAGAAGGCTCTATTATTCTTACAGACAGCTCGCCTACGGTTTTCCCAACAAAAAGCTACTATACAAGACGTAACTCGTGCCTGCAAAGCATGCCAGGTGATGAGACCAGGAAAGGGGCAACATATGGGTTTAAGATCCAGAGGGGAGAGGCCAGGACAACATTGGGAAATAGAGGTAAGGCCAGGCAAGTAGGGGAACCGCTCCGTGTTAGCCTTGGTAGATACCTTCTCTGGGTGGGTGGAGGCCTACCCCACTAAGAGGGAGACAGCAATGATGATTGCCAAAAAGCTCCTAGAGGAGATAGTGCCTAGGTTTGGGCTGCCGGTAACTATTGGCTCTGATAATGGATCTGGCTCTGATAATTGGCTCTGATAATGGATTTGTGAGTCAAATTGTTCAGCGACTGGCCTCAGCCCTGGGGACCAAGTGAAAACTGCATTGTGAATACAGTCCCCAGAGCTCAGGGCAGGTAGAAAGAATGAATCGGACCCTAAAAGAAACTTTGACAAAATTGGCAATCGAGACTGGTGGTGAGTGGGTGACCCTCCTTCCCTTCGCACTCTTCCAGGCACGCAATACCCCCTATAAGTTGAACTTGACACCGTTTGAGATTGTCTATGGAAGTCCTCCCCCAATCTGTCCTGTTTTCGAGGGGAAGGCAAAACCTCACCCCACCTTAAGGGCGTTCGGGAGGCGATCTTAGCGCTGAGAAAAGTGCATGCACACATTTGGACTTTGGTCAGAGAAGTTATGTATACCCATTGGGCTGCTGAAGAGGCAACAAATCACAGAGACAAAAAAGAGCCCATTTCTGCCCTCACACTAGCAAACATGTTTAGTCTTGGACTCGCTGGACCAGGGACCGGAATAGCCTCCTTGACCCTCCAAAGCCAAGGGTTTACTTCCTTGCGGGCAGCTATAGATGAGGACATCACCCGCATAGAAGAATCAATTAATCACCTGGAAAAATCACTAACTTCACTGTCTGAGGTGGTCTTACAAAACTGAAGAGGCTTAGATCTAATTTTCCTACAACAAGGGGGACTCTGCATGGCTCTGGGGGAAGAATGTTGTTTTTATGCAGACCACACCAGGGTAGTAAGAGAATCTATGGCTAAAGTAAGAGAAGGGCTGGCCCAACGAAAAAGAGAGCAAGAGACCCAACAAGGATGGTTTCAGTCCTGGTTGCAACAATCTCCTGGGCTGACAACATCGATCTCCACCTTATTAGGCCCGCTCATAGTGCTCCTGTTAATACTTACTTTTGGTCCATGCATTGTAAACAAACTTGTTGCTTTTGTAAAGGACAGCATCAATACCATCCAGATAATGGTGTTGAGGCAGCAATATCATCTGCTAACCCAAAATGTAGAGGAAGATTCCTCTATGTAGCTGAAGACAGGGGGTAATGTTAGGACCAAATTGGAGCCATAACAGGCTCAAGGGGCAAGCTAGGCCTGAGTTTCGGTCTCTGGCAAAGCTGAGTCACTGGGAATTCCTGCCGGCTGTATAGCTCGACCAATCAGAAAAATCCCCGTATCCCCAGCCTGAGCCAATCAAGAAAACCCCGCCCACGCCAGACCCGAGCCAATCCGGACAGGGATGCAAGATTTGAAAATCCCGTGCGTGTGTACGGTTTAGCCAATCATCATCCGCCAGCTATGCTGTTACTGAAACAAAGAACCTCCTGTATAAAAGTAGCTGTGATTCAGAGCTTGGGGCTCTCTTCAAGACTCCACTGCGTTGGATGATACCTGAGCCCTAGCTGGAGCTAGCAATAAACCCCTTTATGCTTTTGCATTGCCGAGGACATCTTATTTCTCTCCGTTGTGGGGACTCGGACTTCGGGCATAACACTTAATCTCTACCAGTACTGTAGGAGAGTTCTCTTTTCTCCACATAATCCCTCAGTTCAGTTCAGTCACTCAGTTATGTCCGACTCTTTGCCACCCCATGAATTGTAGCAGACCAGGCCTCCCTGTCCATTACCAACTCCTGGAGTTCACTCAGATTCACATCTATGGAGTCTGTGATCCCATCCAGCCATCTCATCCTCTGTCGTCCCCTTCTCCTCCTACCCCCAATCCTTCCTAGCATCAGAGTCTTTTCCATTGAGTCAACTCTTTGCATGAGGTGGCCAAAGTACTGGAGTTTCAGCTTTAGCATCATTCCTTCCAAAGAAATCCCAGGGCTGATCTCCTTCAGAATGGACTGGTTGGATCCCCTTGCAGTCCAAGGGACTCAAGAGTCTTCTCCCACACCACAGTTCAAAAGCATCAATTCTTCTGTGCTCAGCCTTCTTCACGGTCCAGCTTTCACATCCATACATGACCACAGGAAAAACCATAGCCATGACTAGACGGACCTTTGTTGGCAAAGTAATGTCTCTGCTTTTCAATATGCTATCTAGGTTGGTCATAATTTTTCTTCCCAGGAGTAAGCGTCTTTAATTTCATGGCTGCAGTCACCATCTGCAGTGATTTTGGAGCCCCCCCAAATAAAGTCTGACACTATTTCCACTGTTTCCCCATCTATTTCCCATGAAGTGATGGGACCGGATGCCATGATCTTCATTTTCTGAATGTTGAGCTTTAAGCCAACTTTTTCGCTCTTCTCTTTCACTTTCATCAAGAGGCTTTTTAGCTCCTCTTCACTTTCTGCCATAAGAGTGGTGTCATCTGCATATCTGAGGTTATTGATATTTCTCCCGGCAATCTTGATTCCAGCTTGTGTTTCTTCCAGTCCAGCGTTTTTCATGATGTACTCTGCATAGAAGTTAAATAAGCAAGGGGACAGTATACAGCCTTGACGTACTCCTTTTCCTATTTGAAACCAGTCTGTTGTTCCATGTCCAGTTCTAACTGTTGCTTCCTGACCTGCATATAGGTTTCTTGAGAGGCAAGTCAGGTAGTCTGGTATTCCCATCTATTTCAGAATTTTCCACAGTTCATTGTGATCCACACAGTCAAAGGCTTTGGCATAGTCAATAAAGCAGAAACGGATGTTCTTCTGGAACTCTCTTGCTTTTTCGATGATCCAGCGGATGTTGGCAATTTGATCTCTGGTTCCTCTGCCTTTTCTAAAACCAGCTTGCACATCTGGAAGTTCACGGTTCATGTATTGCTGAAGCCTGGCTTGGAGAATTTTGAGCATNATTGTGATCCACACAGTCAAAGGCTTTGGCATAGTCAATAAAGCAGAAATAGATGTTTTTCTGGAACTCTCTTGCTTTTTCCATGATCCAGCGGATGTTGGCAATTTGATCTCTGGTTCCTCTGCCTGTTCTAAAACCAGCTTGAACATCAGGGAGTTCACGGTTCACATATTGCTGAAGCCTGGCTTGGAGAATTTTGAGCATTACTTTACTAGCGTGTGAGATGAGTGCAATTGTGCGGTAGTTTGAGCATTCTTTGGCATTGCCTTTCTTTGGAATTGGAATGAAAACTGACCTTTTCCAGTCCTGTGGCCACTGCTGAATTTTCCAAATTTGCTGGCATATTGAGTGCAGCACTTTCACAGCATCATCTTCCAGGATTTGAAACAGCTCAACTGGAATTCCATCACCTCCACTAGCTTTGTTCTTAGTGATGCTTTCTAAGGCCCACTTGACTTCACATTCCAAGATGTCTGGCTCTAGATTAGTGATCACATCCTTATGACTATCTGGGTCGTGAAGATCTTTTCTGTACAGTTCTTCTATGTATTCTTGCCACCTCTTCTTAATATCTTCTGCTTCTGTTAGGTCCATACCACTTCTATCCTTTAGTGGCTTATAATGGGAAGGGTTCTAGTCTGTGCCTTGTAATCCTATCTCTGCCTCCATCCTGCTGTGTGATCTTAGGACTAAGCTTTGTAATCTGCAAAATGAGAGTATTGAAATGCTTGATTTTTAAGTGCCAAATTCCAGCTGTAAAATTCTCCACTGTGACCTAGAGAGGATACTTGACCAAATTGTCAAGAAGATAAATTTCTGGCCTACAACTCCCTATCAAATTACGTTTCCCTCCTCTTGACACATTTCCCCAAATTGTCTTCAACTTTCACATCTTTATATCCTGGGTTAACATTTTTACTCCTCAGACAGTCAAGTCATCTGGTAATAATGTTTCATAGTTGACTAGTAATAAAGGTGTTAGCTGATAATGGCTAAATGAATGACCCTGCCCACAAGTAATAGCATTTTAAACATGAATGGATTCTCAAAGACTAAAATATCATGATCCGAAAGATGGATTTATAGCAATGAACTGAGGGGAAGTAGAGTTATTTTTGAGCATATGCAATCATCTACCCAGTCTCTGCTGGTGGCTCAGTGGTAGAGAATCCACCCGACAATGCAGGAGATGTGGGTTTGATCCCTAGGTCAGGAAGATCCCCTGGAAAAGGAAATGGCAACCTACTCCTGTATTCTTGCCTGGGAAATGCCATGGAGAGAAAAACCTGTGTTACAGTCCATGGGGTCTCAAAAGAGTAGGACATGCTTAGTGACTAGACAAAAACAAATCATCTCCCTTGCTTACTGATTTATCTGTCACGAGAAGTTAAAAGTAAAAGGAATGGAAAAGGGTGCCATATTAACACAACTTTGAAAGGAAGCTGACTTGGGGTTAAGTACGTGCTCTCCTTTTCACTAGCTGTTTGATTTTGACCAGTCTACTAATCCATCTGGTCTTATGTTTTCTCATCTGTAAAACTGGATTAATAATACTAGGTCCAAGAATTATTCTCAAGAACGAATAAGACAACATATTCAGCATATAGCACCTGTGCAAATGAGCGCTATTATTACTATTTCCTTGTCTCTGAGAATGTAGTGATTAATTTCATTTTAAAAAGCAAATTATGTTATATTCTTTTCCATATGGAAACCCACAAAAACATTTGGTGTTTTATAAAATGAATATATTTGATAAGATCTATGACTATAAAATAATGACACTGGCTCAGCCTAAGAAAACCAGTCTGGTTATATTTACTTTTAAATAATGGATTGTTTGAATACTTCTTTACCTTGTGAAATCAAACCTTTCTACTTGCAATGAATAATTTGCAGTCCCTCATTAATGATTTCCCAAAGTCTTTGAAATTATCTCTCCTGTTTGGATAATCTCTAAATGATGGAAATCAATTTGAATGAAATAGAAAAGGACTGACCCCATGCTATGACTCAAATAAGGACAAATGAGAAGCTAATCACAAACAGAAGCTTCCTGGATTTGCACACTTCATTAGCCCTTGGATGTTGGCTCCTCAATATTACCATTGTAGCATTACTTTACTCCTTGAATCCCTTTAAGTTTTATTCAGATCTATAGCTTTTGTTTTTAAAGACAAAGTATTGAGGCACTTTGGGGCAATGATCTGGGAGAGAATACTCTCCATCAACAGGTGCCAAAGGAGGCCTCACACAAGGACATCTGCATGATCAAAGTAAAATTTCCCTCTTCCCTACTCCAGCTTTTCATCAACAGGGTTCAGAGGGATTCCCAAGTGCTAGCAGTAAGCCCATCCCATGGTCCTTCAGAACCTCATCACCTAGTGTCAAATGAAAATGCCAAAACTTTGCCACTCCAGGTAAGACTGCCAAATTTTCATTCTGCTTCAACACTGATGTACAGGTTTGCCTTGAGACCATCAGGACCAATTTCATGATGCCTTTTATTACTCTTCATGTCTTCATTCTCGGCCTTTTGGCTAAGATCAAGTGTAGTATCTGTTCTTATCAGTTTAATATCTGATAAAGCATCTGTCTACAATGCAGGAGACCCGGGTTCGAGCCCTGGGTTGGGAAGATCCCTTGGAGAAGGAAATGGCAACCCGCTCCAGTACCATTGCCTGGAAAATCCCATGGACAGAGGAGCCTGGTAGGCTACAGTCTATGGGGTTGCAAAGAGTCGAACACTGAGCGACTTCACTCACTCATGTCTTCATCATAGGAAACCCAGGACATGCTGGTCATTCTTTCCTGAACTTGGAAAGATGACTTGGACACATTTTACTACCATACCCACCCTGCTCTCCACCTCTGTTCTTCTCCTTCTCTCTCATTGCCCTGAATTAATTGTCCATTTTCCTAGCTAAAGTTAACTCTTCTTCTTTGCAATAGATACCACCACCTCTTGCCTGTTTGAATACTGGTCCAAATGATTTTTTTTTTCTCTCTTGCATATTGTTATTTTTTCCTGTGCCTCTCTTCCATCATCACACAGGTCTGGTATTATTTCTCCCATAAAAAATAAACAAAAATTGTTTCTTGATTTCACCTGCCCTGCCAACTACAGACCCTTTTCCCTCCTTCACATTACAGTAAACACTTAAAAAGAAGTTCCTGTGCCAACAGTCTCCAATTTTTCTCTATTTTCTTTAAATTTATTCCAATAAAATTTTTGCCACCATGGCTCCACAAAAAGCCCTCTAACTCTTATCATTGTCAACATGACTTCATAATTTTTGAATCCAGGAGTCAACTCTCAACCCATATCGTGCTTCACCTAACAGGAGCATTTGACCCCTTAGCCCTTCCTGGACATGGTTTCTAAAACTCCACACTCCCATGACTTTCTTATAGATACTTCTTAAGTGTGCATGATAGTTTCCCTACAGCTCACCAACTTCAGTAATGGAATAACCCAGGCCTTGGTCCCTGAGCCTCATCTGTTTTCCTTCTCTATCTACTCCTTGGTGACTCCATCCAAGGCTTTAAATACTGCCTCTCTGTTGAAGCCTTCCAAATTTAGTCTCTAGCCAGGGTCTCATCTTTCAACCTCAAAATGCCACTCAGCATCACTACATGTATGTCTAACGGACATCTCAAGGGTAGAATGCCCCAGCTGAACCCCCAGATTGGTCTTTGTCCCTAAACCTCTACCACAGCCTTTCTTAGTGAAAAACAATTTCATTCTTCCAAGTTGCTCAGGCCAAAATTGAAGTTCATCTTGGCCCCCTCTCTTACATACATATACACTTACATGCCATCCTTTCCAGCACCAAATCCTACCAATTCTATCTTCAAAATATTTCCAGAGTCCGTCTATGTTTTACTAGCTCCACTGCTACTATTCTGGACCATGCCACCATCACATCCTGCTTAGAAAAGTGTAATGGCTTCTGAAGGGGTCTCTCTGCTTCTTTCTATGAATTCCCAACACTATAGTCATAGGAATCCTAGGAAAATTTATAAGTCAGATCATATCACTCTTCTGCTGAAAAGTCTCTAACAACCCACTCAGATTAAAGAGCCAGTGTTTTTACAATGGCCTCCAAGTTCCTCTAAAATGTAGCTCCTTGCTAACTCTCATCTCCTATCATCTCACTGCCCTATGTTCCCACCTTGCTGGGGATCTTGTTCCTCCTCAGACTTGGCAGGTCTGTTTTACATCAGAGTTTCTGCATTTGCTGTCCTCCTGGCCTGGTATCCTCTGCGCCCATATAGCCATGTGACTCAGTCCTTCATCTTTTTACGTGTAGTCTTCACTCAGGTACATTCTTCTCAAAAAGGTTTCCTCTGATCACTATATTTAAAAATAGAAACCCCAACTACAAACCCCTGTCCTCTTTCACTGCTCTTTTCCCTTTTGCACTTTTACCATATAACATGCTATGTATTTTACTGATATTCTTTCTTAATTGTCCATCCCTATTAGGGTGAAAGCTTCATGAGGTCAGGTATCTTTAATTTCATTTTATTCTCTGCTATCTCAGAGGCCTATAGCAAAACAATGTGAAAAACTGAAACATTCTTAGATGTTCAGGAAATAGTCAAATATTAGTGCTGCTATAATAATAGCAAACATCATGTAATGCTCACCATATACCCTTACATATGTCGCCTATTCGTATAATTAATGAATTTAATCTCCAAAACAAAACTATGGATAGCATCTTGTCCACATTTAGAGATGAAGAAATTGAGGCCCAAAATTTCCCAACACTATAGTCATAGGAATCCTAGGAAAATTTATAAGTCAGATCATATCACTCTTCTGCTGAAAAGTCTCTAACAACCCACTCAGATTAAAGAGCCAGTGTTTTTACAATGGCCTCCAAGTTCCTCTAAAATGTAGCTCCTTGCTAACTCTCATCTCCTATCATCTCACTGCCCTATGTTCCCACCTTGCTGGGGATCCTGTTCCTCCTCAGACTTGGCAGGTCTGTTTTACATCAGAGTTTCTGCATTTGCTGTCCTCCTGGCCTGGTATCCTCTGCGCCCATATAGCCATGTGACTCAGTCCTTCATCTTTTTACGTGTAGTCTTCACTCAGGTACATTCTTCTCAAAAAGGTTTCCTCTGATCACTATATTTAAAAATAGAAACCCCAACTACAAACCCCTGTCCTCTTTCACTGCTCTTTTCCCTTTTGCACTTTTACCATATAACATGCTATGTATTTTACTGATATTCTTTCTTAATTGTCCATCCCTATTAGGGTGAAAGCTTCATGAGGTCAGGTATCTTTAATTTCATTTTATTCTCTGCTATCTCAGAGGCCTATAGCAAAACAATGTGAAAAACTGAAACATTCTTAGATGTTCAGGAAATAGTCAAATATTAGTGCTGCTATAATAATAGCAAACATCATGTAATGCTCACCATATACCCTTACATATGTCGCCTATTCGTATAATTAATGAATTTAATCTCCAAAACAAAACTATGGATAGCATCTTGTCCACATTTAGAGATGAAGAAATTGAGGCCCAAAAAGATGAACAAGCCCCCTAAAGATTATACCAAAAGTATGTGGGGAATAAGAATTTGAATCTGGAATTTATATTTTCTAGATTCTGCTTCCTCTGTTAAAATTGGGAAAATAAGGTCTTCCTTGAAGGGTTGTTGTAAGATTATAAATAATATATACAAAGTATAAACACAATAGCACAGTGTGTAACTCTGGCATGTCAGTACATGGAAGCAATAATTATGCAACCACTGCTGAACATACAGATTAAAATTTAGTACAAGGAATCTGAAAATACTTTTCTAAATGGAAGTGTTATTCTGTCTCTCAATTTGTGCTTTGACTGGCAGTGCCATATTTAACTAAGTCCTTCAAAATAACACAAATGAATATTAGTCTTTTCTCTCTATGGAAAAAAATAATTGGGGTTTTGTTTTTGCTTTGTTATTTTAGCTTAGCAGCTGTATTATGCAAGCCTGCATCAATGTACACACAGCCTGACAATGCAGGCATATTTGTTTTTCAAGTCAAAAAAGGAAGATTTTATAACCACTCGGTATTCCTTTTATTTGTCTAAGACTCTATAATCTGCTCTTCATTTAGGCTTGCAGAGCTCCAATATGAAGAAATCTTTAAGCCTCATACCTGCTGACTGGCAGGAACTCTGTTCTGGCACCACAGAGGGGCCAAAAACAAGGCTCCATACAGGGGTTCTGAAATGAATTGGGTAGATTGATATACCCATTTGAGTTCCAATGCCCCCAAAATACCTTCACAGCATGTGAAACAGTATGACGGCCCCACTGAATTTGTACTCCAGGAAACAAGCTGAAAGGTCAATACGCATGTATATTTATAATGGCATTGGTATTTGTTAACCAATGAGGGGAACTGTTTCTTCTTTTGTGGCAGCTTCTTAAATTTTTCTGGGGAGAGCCTGAAGCCAGTCATAGAAAGCTCTTTGCACTTCAATATTTTCAGAACACTTCAGACAAAAAGTGGTCAGACTAGCAGTCTATTGACTTTATAATTTCAATACCAAGACTAAACCACAGTATCATAGCACATTTCTCATGTTCATCAAAGGGGAAAGAAATACACTGTCATATGATAAGAAAAGAATGCCTGCTTGAAAACTAAACTATAGCATAAATTTCTTGGGTTGGCCATATTTTTCAGTTATAAACTATGGGCAGAGCATGTCAATTTCCCAGTAGACAAGAGCTGTCAACTACCTTTATCAAAATAGATACCTTTATCCAAATCTTTTTCTAGTAAGAATGGGTAAAGCAGTCTTCCCCTTCTAACTTCCAATTCTATAGAGTTAGAATTTATCAGTCATTTTATCCAAGCTTAACTAGTTTTTAAAATATTTGTTTGCATGACTCATAGAGATATCTAGAAAAAATACATTTATAATGAAAGCATCACTTTTGGAAGATAAAATCAGTTTCTCAATAAACTTCCATTTGGTTTATCAGGCTATGTTATTTTATAGTCCCTTTCTCCAGAGTCTGTATCTGTCATATATGGTGACTCCTGCCACCAAACACAGCACCTGCACCAGAAAGAGAAGTGGAAATGTTTAGCCAGCAACTTCTCTGCCTCTATTAGCTTCACTGTGTTTCCTGTGGTCATTACATCATATGTCTTTCTCAGCTGACTCCCTCTCTTAACTCTTTACAATTTCACCTCTAGAGATTACTTTGCATAGGTTATACTTCTAATTTTCTAAGTCCTAACAACATAGAATTGCTTGATGTCATTAATCACATAATCCAACCCACACTCCCACTTCTAGGAACATCTGATCATCTCCATGATTTATGGCTCCTTGTAAAGCTTAATCACTGAAATCAGCATTTCCCCACCTGACCTCAGCCTCTTGATCATTTGTTTATTCTTTCTCAGATAGTACTTAGCTTCTACTATTTCTCGTATGGAACTCAAGAAATATCCATTGGATTAAATTGGGTTTATCCTTTTCTTTATGATTATTTCCATAACTTTAGATTGTAAACGAATGCCTGAGTTTTAAATGGATTTTAGTTTCAGACATGAGTGGCTCAGGAATTAGTTGATGGAGTAAATTAGCAGCAAATTTGAGTTAGTGGGAGAAGCTTGAATAGTTAAATAGGAGGTAAAAATTAAAAGATGAAAGGAAAAGCACCTCAAGACAAAGCTTAAATGTGAGTCTGGGAAGAGATCTGTAACTTGTGCAAGTAAAATCATAATAAATTTAAAAGTTTAGCTTGCACATATGTGTAAAATGTGAACTACAGTGGATAAAGATGATGAGCAGAGTGATAAGGTAATGTAACAAGACTGTGGGCAAAAATAAATTAGAAAAGGGGGCTCTGTTATGGGGTAATGTAAAAGTGAAAGTCACTCAGTCATGTCCTACTATTTACGACCCCATGGACTGTAGCCTGCCAGGCTCCTCTGTCCATGGAATTCTCCAAGCCAGTATAATAGAGTGGGGAGCCATTCCCTTTAGAGGAACTTCCTAACCTAGGAATCAAACCAGGGTCTCCTGCATTGCAGGTGGATTCTTTATCAGCTGAGCTACCAGGGACACCACTAGAGGTAATATCTGCAGTTAACATTTATTATCCAGGCATAATTACACTGTCTGTCTGAAGGAGATACGAGAAGTTAAAAAATTTCTTACCCAATAAATGTCTTTGCTTATTAACAAAACAAAATTGCTTTGTTGTTTTAAAAGAGTTAATATTCAGAGTACAATAGTTGATATTTTTTATTTGAAATCATATGAATAGACATTGATTACCTTCATCCTGTATTTGTACTGACTTGTTTTGGAAAATGGAAAACTAGTCATTCTATCCCTTAGATTGACACCAAAAATGCAATAAAACAAACAAAAATCTTCCTGGGAATTTGTGCAAAAAGAATTTCAGTGGAAGTTCGACAAGGATTTGCGTACATTATTGTGACAATCCTATTGAGAAGCAGCTTTGTATAGTTTTTAAAAGCACAAGTTTTGGTGTCAAAATAACCTGAATCCCAACCAGTGCTCCACTATTCCCTAGCTGCACAGCTTTCGAGGACTCATAGCACCTCCCTGTGTTTCAATTTTCTCATCTGTAAAATGAGGATAACACCTAGGCCACAGGACTATTTTGGAAATTAAGTGATGTGATATATGTAGAATTGTTGCTGTTCAGTCACTAAGTCATGTCTGACTCTGCAACCTCGTGGACTGAAGCACACTAGGCTTCCCTGTCCTTCACTGTCTCCCTAAGTTTGCTTAAACTGATGTCCATTGAATTAGTGTTGCCATCCAACCATCTCATCCTCTGTCACCTCCTTCTTCTCCTGTCTTCAATCTTTCCCAGCATCAGGATCTTTTCCAATGAATCAGTTCTTCACATAAGGTGGCCAAAGTATTGGAGCTTCAGCTTTAGCACTAGTCCTTCCAGTGAATATTCAGGGTTGATTTCCTTTAGGATTGACTGGTTTGCTCTCCTTGCTGTCCAAGGGACTCTCAANATCTTTTCCAATGAATCAGTTCTTCACATAAGGTGGCCAAAGTATTGGAGCTTCAGCTTTAGCACTAGTCCTTCCAGTGAATATTCAGGGTTGATTTCCTTTAGGATTGACTGGTTTGCTCTCCTTGCTGTCCAAGGGACTCTCAAGAGTCTTCTCCAGCAACAGAGTTTGAAAGCATCAATTCTTCAGTGCTCAGCTTATGATCCAACTCTCACATCCATACATGACTACTGAAATAACCATAGCTTTGACTATATGGACCTTCATCAGCAAAGTGATGACTCTGCTTTTTAATAGGCTGTCTAGGTTTGACTAGTTGCTACATAAATTGAATTATTTATGATGATAATAGTGATGGTGAAAAATTATATTTTATGAATAGCTATGTAACTGGTAGGCCACAGACTCTATCTTCTAGGCTGCACAAGGGAATGTTCCCCACAGTTAGGGCAGTGCAGGGTTTGGCACATAAGCATTCAGGTAGTGCCTTAGTCAAAGGCACTGCCTCCCTTATATCTTAGACTTCTGTTAACTTGCATGAGTGTGTTAGAGCAGAAGTAGAGATGATGATTGCAGCCATGAAATTAAAAGACGCTTACTCCTTGGAAGGAAAGTTATGACCATATATATGTGTTAGTATATTGTATTGGTGTTTTTCTTTCTGGCTTACTTCACTCTGTATAATCGGCTCCAGTTTCATCCACCTCATCAGAACTTATTCAAATGTATTATTTTTAGTGGCTGAGTAATATTCCATTGTGTATATGTACCACAGCTTTCTTATCCATGATGCTTGGGACTGGTACACTGGGATGACCCAGAGAGATGGTATGGGGAGGGAGGTGGG
>SJYX01003883.1:59878-146924 GCA_006410675.1 Oreotragus oreotragus | reverse complement strand
AGATGGCTGGATGGCATCACTGACTTGATGGACGTGAGTATGAGTGAACTCCAGGAGTTGGTGATGGACAGGGAGGCCTGGCATGCTGTGATTCATGGGATCGCAAAGAGTTGGACACGACTGAGTGACTGAACTAAACTGAACTGAGGGATCATGAGGTTTCCAGATGTATCTAGGAAGGTGGAAAGGAAGCACTCCTACATGAGCACTGGTCCTTAAAGCTGTGCACACTTGCGCTCTCACACATATACACCTACACATACACAAACATGTGTGTGAATTTGTGTGTGCATATAAATATAAATGGGCTTCCCTGATGGCTTAGAGTAAAGAATCTGTCTGCAATGTGGGAGATCCAGGTTCTGTCCCTGGGTAAAAAGATCCCCTGGAGAAGAGAATAGCTACCCGCTCCAGTATTCTTGCCTGGAGCATTCCCTGGACAGAAGAGCCTGGTAGGGTACAGTCCATGGGGTCACAAAGAGTCAGACACAACTGAATGACTAACACTTTCACATACATATAAACATGCAAATAACTAAGCCCTGGCCAGCCCTCACCTGCCCTGAGTCTCAGAACCCAATTTCTAACCTTCAAAGGGTGCTGGGAAGGGGATGGTGGGGGTATCAAGAATGTGTGCCTTATTAATAGTGTATACACTGACATTACAGGGGTGTATATGGGCATGAGAGTGGTGTGTACACAGCCAGCACTGCTGCCTCATAAGGGCTCCTCAGGTTGTACAATCATAGAAAGAAATTTTACTTAAGCAAGATAATCTCTTATAATTCAACAAAGGCATTAAATGGGCAAGTGGTGGCCTAGACCTGAGGCTAGACCTAGAAATATGACAGGACCCAAAAAGTAAGGGGCAGGACAAGAACCTACAACCAGAGAAGCAGGCAAATCAGGGACCAGCTCACAAACTGGGCTTAGAGCAGCAGGACTACAGAAGGCAGGAAACAAAGATCATGGAAGGGATACTTAGGTACCTCTGAATAAGGTTGTATCCTGCTGCCACTTTCCCTGGCTGCCTCTGTTCAAATCCCTGTGCAGGCACTTACTACATGGTGATTATAAACAAGTTCTTTCAACAGCAAGTGCTTCCAGTTTCTCATCTGCAAAATGGAGATCAAGATACTACATTTGTCATAATGTTTGTATATGTGTGATATGTGTTAAATTAATACATACAAAGCAGCACATAGAAGTAATCATTCAAGAAAGGCCATTATCATCAGTGTCATTTTTATTATTATTCACAGACTTGGCAAGTTCTCAGCACCAAGGATTGTTTGCACTGAAGCAAGTCCTACTCCATGGCCATATTCATATCATGAGCAATTTGGAAAAGCATCATCACATCCCTCCCAAACTTGTATATCCTAGAGGCTCTTCAAGTGGGACCAGAGAGCAGTGGAGAGGGAGGACAGGGCCTGACCTAATGGGTCCCAAAAGAAAACTCCCTGAACTTTTTCATCTCCTCCATTTTTCAAGTCAGTAGGCAGAGGACAGTAGCCAAAACCATGAAGCCATGCATCTAGGACCTTGACCAGGTGCATAAAAGTGAGCATACGGTGTGCAATTAATCATGGAGAGTTTTTCCAGAGTTCTATACAGTACTATTACAACTACCAACTATGCATTAATACCAGAACATATTGAGGAAACTGTCCACAGAACCTTTTATTAAAACACAATCCAAAACAGTGTCCCTAAATTCTCTGGGACAAAAAGAAGAATGAAAAAAACTGTTAAAAAGAGGTAAAAGCATTATTAAGATGCAAATCAGGAGCATCAATTTATCCCAAACTAAACCCAAACCAAAACATTCCTTCTCATTTAGGATCAACCATAAATAACACAAGAAGTTTCTAGAATTCCTTCAAGTCAAAATGAACTTAATGTAAAAGCACAAGATTATGACTCATAAATAAGCTTACTGGAACAAATGTGATGCACATCACAGCCAAGCTGCCATGGCAGCAAAAATAATGATGAATCACCACATATATGAACAGGGTCTATTGCAGCTGCTGTCAGAGCAGCACAGTGTGTAGATACAAGCCAAGTAGTAATATTGTTTAGGTACAGTCACTAGGCTCACTCTGCACCTAGTATTGTGGCAGGCACCTCAGATAGCATCTTTAATGACTATTCAAATGAAGATAGGATGATTGATGATATCCTTTCCCATTTTTAAAAGTACAAAATACAAAGCCAATACTACATAAATTCTCATACCTTGAAGACTGAGTAACAATGTCTCATTATAATATATTTCTATAAATCATGCAGGATTGCATGGGGAAAATAGCACAGCTCTGTCTATAACTCTGTTTCTGTGTGTGTGTGTGTACGAGAGAGAGAGAGAAAGAGAGAGGGAGGAAGGAAGGGAGGGAAATGGGGGTACCATCTACCTTATAAAGTCCTTATAAAGGCAGGGGTTGGAATGGATGCCCTCCTAGGTCACTTTACTCAAAAAAAAAATTCCTTTTAACTGAAAGTGACTGGCACCATGTGTTCAATGATATGCTTTATGGCTTTAGAAATGAATGCAGTATTCCTAGGTAGCACAATGCCTATCACAGTGTACTTATCCAACAAATGGAGTAGAAGCACAAAGAGTGTTGAATCTCCCAATTCCCTAGTGAGATATACGAAGTGGCAGACCTAGAGCTGCATTCCAAGCATCCTACCTACTAAATACTTAGGTGAAAGTTTATGTATTATATGCTATCTAACCCTTTTCCAAGAACTTCTCATCAAGTTTCTGTGGTATCAGAAGACAAGACACCAAATTCTGTTTCCATTAGGCAGTCATATTGAGTTGGTTTCAAATATAAAAAACAACTGAAGTTATTTCTACTTGTCCAGCTGATTTCCAGCATTTTTCCTCTTGTAATTTAGGAAACTTTCTAAATTCACAGACTTCAGTCTCTTGAGTAGTTTCATACTTCTGTTACGTACTCTACTAATCTACTAATCTGCCCTACATCCTTTTCAGCTTCATTGTTCACTGCTAGCCATAATATTATCCCCAATCAGCAAGTCATTTTAATATGTTGAACCTTTAAGGTTACTGATATGGGTTATAGAGTTGTAAACTAAAGTGGATATAGAAAAAAATTAATGTCATAAGTCATTTATATCCATTATTCTAATGGATTTTAAAACAATGAAATTATTTTTTATCAAGGCATACTGAAAATGCATACAGTTTAGAAGCCATTTGATTTTCACATACTCTATATTTTAACATTTAACAATATGACAGCCTCAAAATGGCACACTGTCACAGTTGAAAATCACTTTAGAAAGTCTAAAGTACTAAATTAAGTGTGGGGTAGGCCACATACAATTATCTTTGGAATTGTAGGGCAGGATTGTTTCTCAAGGACTTAGATGAGAGTATCACAATCATATGACCCACAAAACTGTTCTTTTCTCCTATTACTTTTCTTAAAATCTGAACTTCTCATGAAGTGTATTTCCAAACCAAAAGGCTTACATTTGAGGCTCAGTTCAGTTCAGTTCAGTCGCTCAGTATTGTCCGACTCTTTGCCACCCCATGAATTGCAGCACGCCAGGCCTCCCTGTCTATCACCAACTCCCGGAGTTCACTCAGACTCATGTCCAACGAGTCAGTGATGCCATCCAGCCATCTCATCCTCTGTCGTTCCCTTCTCCTCCTGCCCCCAATTCCTCCCAGCATCAGAGTCTTTTCCAATGAGTCAACTCTTCGCGTGAGGTGGCCAAAGTACTGGAGTTTCAGCTTTAGCATCATTCCTTCCAAAGAAATCCCAGGGCTGATCTCCTTCAGAATGGACTGGTTGGATCTCCTTGCAGTCCATGGGACTCTCAAGAGTCTTCTCCAACACCTCAGTTCAAAAGCATCAATTCTTTGGCACTCAGCTTTCTTCACAGTCCAATTCTCATATCCATACATGACCACAGGAAAAATCATAGCCTTGACTAGACAGACCTTAGTAAGAAAAGTAATGTCTCTGATTGATTTAAAATAATTGTATTCTAATTCTTTAGAAGTTTGCCATCTTTTATGATTCAATTTCTTTATTTTCCTTATGTCTATATACCCCTTCAAAGTGAAATTAGCCAAAATATAATATACTTCATTCTTCATGGTTTCGTGAAAGGGAATTTCTCCAGAGTCATTGAAAAGGGGAGAAAATAAGTTCTTCTAAGAAGTATGATTATTGGTACTAAGAAACTCAATAAAGGAAAGTTCAAAACATAGAATAATATAGAAAAATTAATGTAGGTATAAAAATTATTAAAAGACTGAAATTTAAAAACAATAGAATTAAAATAAGTGAATGCTACTATGTTTTAAAATATATGCAGATGTGAATTAGAAATACAGAATACAAATAAATATGTTGAAAAGATTATAAGAACAAAGCACTCCTGAGCTATCTGTTGTATAATTACTATGAACCATATTGAATATCCCATCCCATTACTATGCCTTACAACATTTGCAATGGATCTGTCCATCCTTTGAAGCATTACCAACCTCGGTTCACAAATTTGAGAAGCAAGGATATTTGATCTTTGGCAAGCTGATGACTAGTTGATCCCTTCTTGAATATAATTCCTATACTCCTAAATCAACATTCTAATCTAGGCCCTTTCAGCTATTTATATTCCCCATGCATCATCCTAAGTCTGATGGGCACTTATCTTCTCTAATGTACTCTTTCACTGCTCTTCTTCAATCTCATCTACTGTGTACCCTGGAACTTGCATTCTATAACAAACTTTCCAAAAATCTTTCACCTCTTTAATATAATTTCCTTTTATTACATGTTTTAATTTAAAAATTTTTATACCACTTGAAGTAGGTATTACTAATGCTCATCAACATTGATTTTATTTTAATTGAAGTTTAGTTGATTTACAATACTGTGTTAGTTTCAAGTATACAGAAAATTGATTCAGTGATTTTAAGATTCTTTCCTTTATAAAGTGAAAGTGAAAGTCACTCTGTCATGTCCAACTCTTTGCAACCCCATGGACTAGACAGTCCATTAAATTCTCCAGGCCAGAATACTGAAATGGGTAGCTGTTCCCTTCTCCAGGGAATCTTGTCAACCCAGGGATCACGCCCAGGTCTCCCACGTTACAGGTGTATTCTTCATTGACTCGCTGAACCACAAGGGAAGCCCAAGAATACTGGAGTGGGTAGCCTATCCCTTCTCCAGTCGATCTTCCCCACTCAAGAATCGAACTGGGGTCTCCTGCATTGCAGGTGGATTCTTTACCAACTGAGCTATCAGGGAAGCTCAATATTGCAAAATATTGAGTGATGTTCTCTGTGCTATATGATAGGTCTTTGTTATCTAGTTTATACAGAGTAGGGCTTCCCTGATAGCTCACTACTATGGTTATTTCTGCCTAATTTAAAGAATCTTATTCTACCTCCAGTTACTTGTTGGTATACATTTAGGTTTCATCCTCAGATGTTCCTAACTGATGAATATCATAAGGCCATCCCTCTGTCCCATATTCAAAGGAATCAGTCATCTTCCTGATAAAATACATCTAAATTTCTAGCCAAGAGCAATTAAAACAAGGAGGTATTATTGAGTTCCGAGCAAATTAAACTCTAAAGCATGTTGTCAAACAATGGGCCAATGGAATAACATTGAGAGTTCTTGTAAATTAGGTTTTATTACAACATAGCCATTTCTTGTCTGTTCTTGTAAATTAGGTTTTATCAGAACACAGCCATTCCCATTCACTTATAGATTGTCCACAGCTGCTTCTAAGGTGCAAACCCACACTGAGTAGCTGTCACAAAGATATTATGGCCCACAAAGCTAAAAAATTTACTATCTGATCCTTTACAGAAAACGTTTGCCAACCGTTACTCTAAAAGCTATCTTGACCAGCAAGACACAGCAGAATGACGCAAAGAGAAGCTCTGAACAGGCCTACAATCTACAACCAAATCTCTTTAATAGTGAAAATTTCAATGAACTCTCTTTAGATTGAGGAGACATCAGAGTTAGATAGAGTAAAGCAGTGCATATTAAAAGTATCTATAGATTTTATTATTTTATTTTAGGTAATCTTTAGTTGTTTTAATTTTTATTGAAATATAGTTTATTTACAGTGTCTTAGTTTCAGGTGTACAGAAAACTGAGTTACACAAATATATATAAACATATTCTTTATTTCTCTTCCATTATAGGTTATTACAAGATACTGAGTAGAGTTCCCTGTGCTATACTGTTATATTTTAATTCCAAAGTGGAAGGTGCTCAGTCATGTCTAACTCTTTGTGATCCCTTGGACTGTAGCCTGCAAGGCTCCTCTGTCCATGGAATTCTCCAGACAAGAATACTCGAGTGGGTTTCTATTCCCTTCTCCAGGAGATTTTCCTGACCCAGAGATCAAACACCTGTCTCCTACATTGCAGGCAGATTTTTTCCCATCTGAGCCACCAGGGAAGCCCAAACTCTTATTTTTGATCATCTTTCTTCAAAAGAGGAATTTGTCTTAGAACGGAAATGAGAGGCAAAATTTATAAGAATTAACTTTGTAAACTCAACAGAATTATAATCTACATTTTGTTTTTAACTTTTTAGCCAATTTGAGTTATTGTAAAAATGTAACCTTGGAATTTAAAATTATAAAGCTGTTACAGGATGAAAGTTACTCAATTTCTCAAAAAAGAAAGTTGAGAAGTCTGTTCACTGAAATGTCATAGGTAATAAAATCTGTTTTCTACCAAGTTGCACAAATGTAGATGCTTTTAGGAAAAAATTCTATAAAATAAAAATGGATTTCTCTTCCATACATTTCGGTTCAGTTCAGTTCAGTCACTCAGTCGTGTCCAACTCTTTGTGACCCCATGAATCGCAGCACGCCAGGCCTCCCTATCCATCACCATCTTCCGGAGTTCACTCAAACTCACATCCATTGAGTCGGTGATGCCATCCAGCCATCTCATCTTCTGTCGTCCCCTTTTCCTCCTGCCCCCAGTCCCTCCCATTTATCACAGACATATGAATCAAGATTGCCAGGAGAAATATCAATAACCTCAGACATGCAGATAACACCACCCTTATGGCAGAAAGTGAAGAGGAACTAAAAAGCTTCTTGATGAAAGTGAAAGTGGAGAGTGAAAAAGTTGGCTTAAACCTCAACATTCAGAAAACGAAGATCATGGCATCCAGTCCTATCACTTCATGAGAAATAGATGGGGAAACAGGGGAAACAGTGTCAGACTTTATTTTGGGGGGCTCCAAAATNAAGATTGCCAGGAGAAATATCAACAACCTCAGATATGCAGATGACACCACCCTTATGGCAGAAAGTGAAGAAGAACTAAAAAACCTCTTGAGGAAAGTGAAAGTGGAGAGTTAAAAAGTTGGCTTAAACCTCAACATTCAGAAAACGAAGATCATGGCATCCGGTCCCATCACTTCATGGGAAATAGATGGGGAAACAGTGGAAACAGTGTCGGACTTAATTTGTTGGTCTCCAAAATCACTGCAGATGGTGATTGCAGCCATGAAATTAAAAGACGCTTACTCCTTGGAAGAAAAGTTATGACCAACCTAGATAGCATATTCAAAAGCAGAGACATTACTTTGCCGACTAAGGTCCGTCTAGTCAAGGCTATGGTTTTTCCAGTAGTCATGTATAGATGTGAAAGTTGGACTGTGAAGAAGGCTGAGCGCTGAAGAATTGATACGTTTGAACTGTGGTGTTGGAGAAGACCCTTGAGTCCCTTGGACTGCAAGGAGATCCAACCAATCCATTCTGAAGGAGATCAACCCTGGGATTTCTTTGGAAGGAATGATGCTAAACCTGAAACTCCAGTACTTTGGCCACCTCATGCAAAGAGTTGACTCGTTGGAAAAGACTCTGATGCTGGGAGGGATTGGAGTCAGGAGGAGAAGGGGACAACAGAGGGTGAGATGACTTGATGGCAACACTGACTCAATGGATGTGAGTCTGAGTGAACTCCGGGAGTTGGTGATGGATGGGGATGCTTGGCATCCTGCAATTCATGGGGTCGCAAAGAGTTGGACACTGAACTGAACTAATGGCTGACAATGTGGAATATCTGTTCATGTGCGTATTTACCATATGTATGTCCACTTCAGTGAAATGTCATTTCATATATTGGACATTTTCTACTAGGATTTTTTTTTTTTTCTGTTGAGTTACTAGATTTTTTTAATGTATTCAGTCCTTTCTCAGATACTTGATTTGCAAATATTTTTGCCCACTCTATAGATTGTCTTTATATCTTCTTAAATCCTTCACAGAACAAAAGTTTTGAAGTTGATGAAGTCAGTTTATCAACTTTCCTTTGATATATTTTGCTTTTGGTATCAAGTCTAATTTTTTTTTTTTTTTTTACTTAATCCCAGATAGCAATGATTCTCTCATTATTTTTCCCATAAATTTCATAGATTTATTTACATGTAAGTCTGTGATCCATTTTAAGTTTTATATGAAAGTGAAAGTAAAGTGAAAGTCACTCAGTCGTGTCCAACTCTTTGTGACCCCATGGACTGTAGCCCACCAGGCTCCATGGAATTCTCCACACAGAAATTCTGGAGTGGGTTGCATTTCCTTCTCCAGGGGATCTTCCCAACCCAGGGATCAAACTCAGGTCACCCACATTGTGGAAAGACTCTTTACCTACTGAGCCACCAGCGAGTATTAAGTCAAGGCAAGTTTAAATTTTGCCTATGAAATGGATGACCTACGGATGTCAAATTTCTACAACACAATATGTTGAAAAGGCTACCTTTTTTCCACTTAGTTTCTTGTGTACCCATGTCAAAAAAATAATTCTACATCTTTTCTTTCTTTTGCAATTCTTATTCTATTCCATTGATTTATGTGTCTATCCCTTTGACAATACCATACTTTCCAGATTACTCTAGCTATACATGTCATGAAATGAAATAGATACATCCCACCTACTTGATTCTTTCTAAAAGTTGTTTCATCTATTCTAATTCCTTCATCTTTCTATATAAATTTTAGATCATTTTATCCTTATTAAGAAACTTCTTGTTAGGATATAGGTGTTGTGCTAAAACTGTATATCAGTTTGGAGGAGATGACATCTATGTGATGTTGAGTCTTCTAATCCATGAGAGAGTTCTTTAAGTTCTTTGATTTCATCAGCATTTTGTAGTTTTAGCATACAGGCCCTGATGTGTTTTGTTAGATTTGAACCTAAATGTTTCATTTATTTTGAGAAATTAATGAATAGTGTTTCATTTTTAATTTGCTGTGTCCATTTCTGTATAGAAAAAAATGACTTTTTAATTTTTAAAAGTTTAAAAGTTAAGCTTTTAAAATTAAAAATTTTAGTGATTCATTAGTATCTACTCTTGATCTTCCTGAACTCACTTATAAGGTCTAGGGATTTGAAGTTTTTTAAGACTCTTGGAGTCTTATGTTATGCCCACAGTCCAAGTCCCCAAAACTGAGAAAACAAGACTTCCACGACAATGCAAAAGCAAAAAGGGAATTTATTTCTGACTTGAGCCAGGGCCCCCACCACATCCAACGCAGTGGAGTGGAGCAAGAGTCCCGAGCCCTGAATTACAGCAGTATTTATAGGTTTAGAACAAAGACAGGGAGTTGGCAAGGGCAGATTGGTTGCAAGGGTTCTTTGGCATCTATTAATTGGTTAAATTTTTGCACGTGCAGGATTGCTTAGGGGACTTTTCATGTTATCTGGGAGCCTAGGAATATGCTGACTGGCTGAGCCCCAAGGTCGGGGAGAGGATGATCTCAGTTCCTTCTGGGCAGTGACCCAGTTTTTCCCATGATTGTAGCTCTAGCCCACTTTAGTCCCTGAAGCCTGTCAAGACTTCTGTCGGTCTCAACATTCCCCCCTGTCCTTTGATCATGGAGAGGAATCTTCCTCTCCGTTCTGAGACATTGCCTGATATTGTTGTCTCAGCATCATTACTTGAACTGTACTGATACGTTCTTTTACAAAGGTTATTAATCTGTTTAAAATGCAAGGGCCAAAGGTAAAGAAGGGGACGACAGAGGATGAGATGGCTAGATGGCATCACTGACTCGATGGACGTGAATCTGAGTGAAAGAGTCAGACACGACTGAGCGACTGAACTGAACTGAACTGAATGGGTGTGAGGTGGTATCTCATTGTGGTTTTTAACAGACAATTTTTAAGCACCTACTGTGATCCAGGTCCCAACTAGATAGTTGTCAGGACATACAAATAAAGCCTAGTTGGTGCCCTCCAGGAAGAGAGAGAGCAACAAAACAAACCTGAATTGATCCACTCATGGATGTGTACGAAGCCTACAGATGTTATCTCATTTTATCCTCACATTATCCACAAGGTGAGTATAATTAACCTATTTTAGGGTAGAAACCAAAATTCAGTGACTTGCCTCCCACTTATAGAGCTCATACATGTGACAGAATTGAAAACACATGTTTTTGAGACTCAAAAGCCTATGCTGTTTCTGACAGTTGTTCTCAGATATTTTTTTAATTTAACTGATCATAAAAATATAAAAATAACTTTGAGGCACCAACAGATTTCTTGCCAACATTTTATCTGGCAAAACAAGAGCTTTGGAAAGCAATTAATTTGCCATCTAATGTCACTATTCTTACACAGGAAGAAATTTAACCACATGTCCTTCAGAAAAACACACACACATGATAAAGTTTATTTAACTGAATAAGCTTAACTTTATGAAAACCTTACTGCGCTGCTGATTTCTCATGTCCCTGCTCCAGGAGTAAGAAGCATGTATCAAACCATGACCAGTCCTTGGCTTCTAGAAGTCAAGTACTCCAGCCCCACAGGCCCTCAGCTAGGTGCTCTGGAAGATGCTGCAAATTATTTTGCAGCAAAGTCAGCTGAAGTGACTCAGTTATACATATACATGTACAAGCCCAGCACGAGTCGGCCTCGTATGAATACATGCATTCTCAGTTGCTAATTGGCATTGGACTCTTTGTGACCTCGTAGACTGTAGCCTGCCAGGCTCCTCTGTTCATGGAACTTTCCAGGCAAGAATACTGAAGTGGGTTGCTATTTCCTCCTCCAGGGGATCTTCCTGACCTGTGTCTCTTGTATCTCCTGCATTGGCAAGCAGATTCTTTACCACTGAGCCACCTTAGAAACCCCCATGTCAGCCTTGAGGGGAGTTTAAATATGAACAGAACAGAGAAAATTAAGTGCCCCTGCAGGTTAGCCAATCTGACCTGCAAATAATGGGGAGGCATGAAGATTTACCAAACCCTGCCTCTTCTAATGCCTTCATGACCTCTCTCTCTCTCTTTTTTAATTTATTTTTTATTGAAGTATAGTTGAATTGCAGTGTTGTGTTAATTATTGCTAAGCAAATAATTAAGCAAATTATTTTGCAGCAAATTCAGCTGAAGTGACTCAGTTATACATGTACATACATTCTTTTTCATATTCTTTTCCATTATGGTTTATCGCAGGATATTGAATACAGTTCCCTGTGTTATATGGTGGGATCTGGTTCCCTGGTGGCTCAGACGGTAAAGCATCTGCCTGCAATGTGGGAGACCTGGGTTCGATCCCTGGGTTGGGAAGATCCCCTGGAGAAGGAAATGGCAATCCACTCCAGCACCTTGTTTATCCATCCTATATATACCAGTTTGCATCTGATAACCCGACTCCGGGTCCTACCCTCTCCNGGGAGACCTGGGTTCGATCCCTGGGTTGGGAAGATCCCCTGGAGAAGGAAATGGCAATCCACTCCAGCACCTTGTTTATCCATCCTATATATACCAGTTTGCATCTGATAACCCGACTCCGGGTCCTACCCTCTCCCACCCCTGCCTTGGCAACCATATCTTTTCTCTATGCTTCTGATTCTATTTCTGTTTCATAGATAGGTTCAATTGTGTTATATTTTAAATTCCACATATAGTCATATCATACGGTACTTGTCTTTTTCTTTTTGACTTCACTTGGTATGATAATCTCTAGTCGCATCAATATTGCTACAAATGGGACTCCTGAACATATGTATCCAGACAAAACTATCATTTCAAAAAGGTATTTGCACCCCTATGTTCACAGAAGCATTATTCACAATAGCCAAGACCTGAAAACAACCTGAATGTCCATCAAAACAGGAATGGATACAGAAAATGAGGTTAATATATGCAATGGAACACTACTCACAATCTCTCTTGGCTCTAAGACCCAAACTTTTTTCCCTTCTTCCTAAGACCTTTATACTTCTGTAAGGTCTGGGTACCCATTTATCACAGTACTTTACCAGATTTGTAAAAGGTATACCTTTTTTACCAGGCGGGTAAGTAGTCGTGTCCAACTAACTGCAACCCTATGGACAGTCGCCTGCCAGGCTCCTCTGTCAATGGGATTCTCCAGGCAAGAATACTGAAGTGGGTCGCCATGGCCCTCCTCCAGGGGATCTTCCGGACCCAGGGATTGAACCCATGTCTCCTACATTGGCAGGTGAGTTCTTACCACTAGTGTCACCAGGGAACCCCATGTATCATTATACATTTGCCCAAACCCACACAAGGTATGGCACCAAGAGTTATTATAGATAATAAGTATAACGAACAATCATGTTTCTTCTGTTCTGCTCTTCAAATCTTATCATTTTACTGTGATTCAGATTTTTATAAAAAGAAAGATTCAGTCATTATAGTAAAGCTGTGTTCCCTTTTGAGCAAATCTCCAAATCCTATTGCCTTCTATGGCTCCCCAGATGTGGCCACTTTTCTGGTTTTAATATTTTCTATTTCTTTACTGCTGCTGCTACTGCTGCTAAGTTGTTTCAGTCGTGTCCGACTCTGTGCGACCCCATAGATGGCAGCCCACCAGGCTCCCCGTCCCTGGAATTCTCCAGGCAAGAGTACTGGTGTGGGTTGCAGTTTCCTAACAATATGTAATAGTTTCACATGCGCTAAAACTTTATATAAATGATATCATGCTAAAAATAGCCTCCTGCTTATTTCTTTTCTTATTTNCTGCTGCTAAGTTGTTTCAGTCGTGTCCGACTCTGTGCGACCCCATAGATGGCAGCCCACCAGGCTCCCCGTCCCTGGAATTCTCCAGGCAAGAGTACTGGTGTGGGTTGCAGTTTCCTAACAATATGTAATAGTTTCACATGCGCTAAAACTTTATATAAATGATATCATGCTAAAAATAGCCTCCTGCTTATTTCTTTTCTTATTTGATATTATATCTTTGAGATTTATTCCTATATAAATATATAAGTACAGGTTTTTGTAAATGTCCTTTATCAAATGCAGGATCTTTCTTTCTGTAACTAGTCTGTTGATAGTCCCTCATGAATGGACATTATTTTTCTGTATCTATTATTATGTAGTTTTAATTTAGTCTAATATAATGGATGCCATTCTTTAATTTTTAAATGATGAATAGCCTTGCATTTCTTTGATTAATTTGGCTTAGTTGTGAACTATTATTTTTTTTATATTTACTGCATTTGATTTGCTAATATTTTGTTTAATTTTCTTTTTCTTTTTTCTGGTTTTAGTATCAGGATCATGCTAGCCACAGCAGATGAGTTGGTAATTGCTCTCTTTCTTTATTTTCTGAAAGAAATCGTATATAAATTATATCTTTTATGTTTGATAAAATTCACCAGTGGAACTACCTGGGCCAAACGTCTCTTTGTTAGAAAGCTTTTTAATTATAAACTAGGTTTCTTTAGTAGATATTGGACCATGTAGTTTGTGTTTCTCTTCATGCATGAGTTTTGGTAACGTGTGTATTTTAAGATATAAGTTCAAGTTTACTGATTCCGTTACATTACTGATTCCCACCCCTACCCCAGTGAGTTTTTTCTGTTATTGTATTTTCAGTTCTAAAATTTCCACATTTTTCTTTTTTAATATTTATTTATTTATTTGACTACACTGGTCTTACTGGCAGCACATGGGATCTTCAGTCATCGCTGCAGTATGTGGGATCTTTAGTTGCAGCATACAAATGCTTAGTTGCAGCAAGTGGGATCTAATTCCTAACCAGGAATCAAACCTAGGTCCCCTGCATTGGGAGTACAGAGTCTTAGCCACTGTATCACCAGGAAGTCCCTCCATTTTTTTTCAATAGTTTCTATTTATTTACTGAGAATTCCTATCTTTCCATTTGTTTCAATCATGCTTGCTCTTGCTTCATAATGCATGGCATAATAGCTTCTCTTGAGGCTTTGTCATAGTAGTCTAATGTAGGGGTCAGCTTGGTATTACTTGCCTTTCCTTTGAGAGTTATTGAGATTTTCCTGGTTTTTTGTACCTTGATTAATTTTGAATTGTATCTTAGACATGTTGAATATCGTGTTAAGAGACTGTGGATCCTCTTAAGAGAGGCTGAAGAATGTTTTTTGTTGTTCTTGTTTTATAAGCAAGCTATTAACATGGCTAAGTTTAGATCACAGGTCCCAACCTACCTTCTCTGGGCTGTGGTTGTAAAGCCAGTTTCATTTTTAAGTCTTTTGCAGTGCCATTAGGGTCAACCCCATGTATGAATCACCCAGGGGCCATTCAGGGACTTGGAAAGTGTTCTATACCATAGTTAAGTCACAGGCTTTTGTTATGCTGCTTTGGGTCAGTCCCTTATCTCTGCAGCCTGGGAGTGAGCCCAGAATTTCATCCACAAATTTAAGGAACCCCTCTTTTGAGCTCCTTCTTCTTGGATATCCTTTTCTCTCCCTTATCCAGAATCCCATTTTCTTGGAGTGCTGGATAGTAAGCCAGGATGCAGCTTCCTCATGCTGTCATACGTTTTTTATGACTGAGACCACTTTGGGAATGAATCAGTGAGGAGAAAAAAAAAAGAAGTGAAAATAAAAAGATATTCCCTAAAAGAGTCTTCAAATAACAGGGATCCCTTTCCCCAGTTCTTATGACCAGAGGAAGAATTTTTTTCTGAGTTTGGGAATGAATCAGTGAGAAAAAAAAAAAAGTGAAAAATCAAAAGATATTCCCCAATAGAGTCTTCAGATAACAGGGATCCCTTTCCCCAGTTCTTATGATCAGAGGAAGAATTTTTTTCTGAGTTTTAAGTGATTAATAAGATGCCATTGTCACAGCAATAAGGTAGTTCATGACTAGGATTTGCCTTGGGGTCAAGACAAGAAAGTAAAAAGAATAAAATAATGAAATTTTGCCTTCTCCCAAAGCCCAAACACCTTTGGTCCTGCAGGGTCCACTCTTCCTTGTCCTCTAGCCAGAAGAACAGAGTTTTATCTTGGATTTATTTCTGTCCATGCACACTGCCTTGCTCCAGGATTCAGGCTGCCCTAGTGTCTAAGCTGAAAGACACAGGAGGAAGAAAAAAGGGAAAAAAAAAAAAAACAGGAAACAATACGTATGATAGTCAATTTTGCGTATCAATTTGACTGGACCACAGGGTGTCCAGACATTTGGTCAAACATTATTCTGGATGTGTCTGTGAGGACACATTAGTTTCCAGGCCCTGTTGCTTTTTCCCTCCTCTCTCTGCCACCAACCCCTTGTTTAGGAGCTCCTGTCCCGGCTCAGGCCCTCTGTGCCTCCCCTGGAAAATTACATTACTTTCCTGGGAGTTCCCTGGTTTCCACTCTCATCAGACACATGGTTCTTATAAGGAACTTTAAAGGACTCAAATCAGACCATGCTATTTGCTTGCATTAAAAACCTTTCGTGTTTTCCCTTCACCTGCAAGATGAAGTAGAAGCTACTCACATGACAAATAACAACAGAACACCCCCCAGGCCCTGGCCACTGCTGTTTCCTCCAACTTCAAGCTACGTCTGTGCTTCAGACACACAGAACTCCCTGCATCTTCACAACCTGACTTCCTGACACCTTCATGTGTCATATCATCATGAAAACTCTCTCCCCTGCCTCAGCACCATCTTACCAAGCCTTCGAGGAGAAGTGGGGTGCTCTGGCCTGGAAATGATCTACTGTGTGCCAGACACTTGCACCTATGTTAGAATCACATATAATTCTCACAGCAACGCTCTGAGTACAGAGCAGTGACCTCATTTACAGACGAGGAGGTTGATGTTCGGAGATGCTAAGCAACTTGCTGAAGACACGCAGCTACACTTACTACAGTGAACACTGGCGGAATCAGAGACTGAACCCAAATGTCTGGTGCTCTAATTATTGACCCACAGTCCTTTCTGGTTCATAAGGATTAGATTTGAAACCTGGTCCTGTTATTCACTTGTTTTATGACCTTGCCACAAGTCACTTCCGCTTTCTGAGCCTTTGTTTTCCTCATTTGCAAAACAAAATGATTGTACTCAATGATCTCTATGCTCCCTTCCTTCCTGAAGATGTATAAAACCCTTCAGTGTTGACATAGCCCTGGACATTCCTTTATTCCTGGGCTTCCCATGGAGAACAGTCAATTCTCTAATGATGATCCCTAGTCAGCAGAAAACCGATGCTCCTCTCCCACACTCTTTCAAGTATTCCCACCTGTCTCTGAACTAGCACGGAAACCCCTATCATAGGTCTGCATGTCTAGGCTCATGCCTGGCTGAGTGTCTCTCTTCCTGAAGCCAAAATCCCATTAGGAAAAGAGAGATGGTGAACCCCAGCACAACATTCTCATGAAATTACACTAATTTGTACTCTCTCCCTGAGCGACCCACTCGAAGCCTAAGTAACCTCACTTGTAAAACAATGGGGGGTGGTCGTCTGTAGACCTTGTAGCTCTAATCTTCCAAGATGCTGGAGCATTGCAAACCACCTGAGGCAAGAACTCACTAATAGAAAAATGAACCCTCCCACAAAGGCCCATTCTCCTTGGGAGAACCCAACCTTAGCCAGTTCTAAGAGTCTCTGGAATAACTGGCTACTATCCCAACTTCAAGGTCATGTGGGAGGGAAAGTTCCCAAAAGACCAGGGATTTAAAACTGAGGTGAGAAAGGAAGGAAGGGAGTAAAATAAAGTTCTATCCAACCAAGTGAAGACATTTAGGATGGTGGTAGAAGAGCTACATGGATTTCAGAGTCAGATGGGCTTAGATTCAATTCCACCACAAACTGTGTGATCTTACCACTAACAGTGTAAATGCATGCAGGCCACTGGATCTGGTGTCTTCATCTGGTTTAAAAAAAAAAAATTAGGCTCATCTTTCTTACAACTACTTGTGAGATGGTGTGTAAAAATGGCTATTTAGCACGGTGAAGGTGTTCCAAGTTGCCTGGTTTTATTCCTCTGTGTTTTCTATTTAAAGACAATCAGAGACTGCCAAGAAAACACAAAGAAATTGAAGGCCAGATGTTTTCAGGCAAACACATCCATGAGAAACACACTCTGGGAGCATCCTGAATCACAGTATGCTAAAACAGGAAGTGACTCTCACAGTGATCAATTACAGAATAATTACACCAGATTTAGTATTCTGTACCCCCCACCATTCACCACTGCTTGAATCTGGCACTGATTGGGTGCTCACTGCTCTCCAGAACGGCCTGTTCCTAGTCAGAACTGAGATGAGGCAAGTCACCAAAACTGTCAGATCCAATGATTCTTCCAATAACAAGGCCCCTCTGCCTCTTCCTTTACAATCCGGTTGTTACAAAACTATATTATTATTCCACTGAGCCTTTGTTCTTGCTGTTCTCTTTCCTGGGGACCCTCCCCATTCCTTACCCTCTTCCTCTGCTAAAGAGACTCTTTTTCATCCCTTGAGAGGCAGTTCAATCCTCACCACCTCTGAGAAGTCCTCCATGAGCTCTCACCCCAAGCTAGGGTTGGGTGTTTCTCTGTATCTCCAGCTCCTTTTACTGAGCATTCAACTAAAGTGAAATAATCTATTTACATATTGGTCTCCCCACCTGACTGTGGTTCCTCAGAAGTAGGGACCTTACCTTACACATCTCTGTATCCCAGCTCCTCCAGCAGAACTTGGATCAATGAACAGAAACTGTCTGAGGATTTGAGTCAGCTAAAGGCAGAGAGGCAGGCCCATGTAGGGCTAGCAATGGCTGCATTGTGTGGGGAGGAGCTGCCCAGGGGGCACGTGTGGCAGTGATTAGATTCTGGATCTGGCTTCCTGAGTAAGAAGAATTGGAGAAGAAAGGATTTCATTTCAAAAATGCTCTTTTTTTGGGGTGGGGTGCGGCGGCAGTGGTTTATGTCTGTCTGCACCAGATGAACTCATGGAGAAGCCTGTTGAAAGCTTCACATCAGACTTCTTTTCTCTTCCTATAAACAGTTCCCAGCAAATTGATGGAAAACTGGACACATGTCTCCACTGAACTGTGCTCCAAGAGTAAGGTGGGAACTGTTCTTTAGGGATTTTTGGAACAAAGCAATATGGTGTAATGCATTAAGTTGTAAACAAGTCATTTGGTACTTGGGAGAAGGAGGGGTGGCTATTCTGCCAATTCATGTACTTGACCTTGGTCTAGGTGTTTTCCACAGGGCAGTTCACAACATACCTGTGAGGTTAGGGATCACTGTCTATTTTACACGTGGAGAAACTAAAGGTCTAGTGGTTAATTAAATAACTTTCAACTCATCCAGCATCTAAGAGGGGACCGATCTAGGTATAATCCCCAAATGTATGCTTCTTTATAGTCCCATTACCAATGATGCAAATTCTGTAAGATACTTACCAAATATCCATTCTCCCCTTTGTGCTTAGACATAGAACTTGGGCTCACTGCTGGGCAAATTGCTGGGGAAATTGCCATCCACAATAAAGACAGAATTCCAGCCTCCATTATAGTTGGAGAGGCCATGGGCAAAGTTCTAGCCAGTGATAGATAGTCAGAGAGGGAAAGCGGAGCTTCAGGGAAAGCTCCTGAAAATGGATAGAGGATGTGCCCTGTTGTTTCTTTCAATTCTCCTGCTGCTAAGCTAGAACCAGACGTGCTACATGGAACTCCAAGAGCCATTTCAGACCTGAGGTGATCCTGAGGGTGGAAACCATGTGCTAGAAGGGGGCAGGGGGTGGGGGGCTGATAACTGTGGAGGCTGCAACCAGCTCTAGGCCTTCAGACTTCTTTCATACATCAGAGGAAATCCATAAGTGTTTCAGTCTCTGCTTCTGAAGCTGAAACAACACTTGTGATATCTCAGTTCAATCACAGAGTCACTGTGGGACTTCTGGCAAGTTGTTTACATTTTGGATCTTAGTTTTCTCATCTGGGAAATAAGCAGATTGAACTAGAAGGGTATTTTCAAAGGTTCTTTCTAACATAAGGGTACCCAATACACAGATAATCCTGGGCAACCAGCAGTGCTGGGTCTGGAAAGACAACAGAATAGAAGAGCCTTTTTGTCCCCAAGGATTTTCAAAGTAGTTAGAGAAGCAGAACATTCATTCATCCAGTCATTCACTCAGTGTAGTGGATACTGTGTTCTGTTGCCCGGCTGTCCCCTTAAGACCATTTTCCTACTTGCCAGGAGTGTTGACTGCTGACAGTTCACAGCTGGCTTCCTCTCCCAGAAAGACCATCAGATGAAGGGTGCTGTCTCGAGCAAAGCTGTGCCTGCTTTCTATGAGCAACTTGTGCCCATCAATGGATTGAGGTGGAAGGTACACGAGTCTGGCCTCCTTGCCTCTACTGTGACAACTTAGAAGGCTTAGTCCTGGGCAACTGCATTCCAGCTCAACTTCTGTCTCTACCCAATCCTGCTTTTCTTACTCCTTCATGGAGGTGGGGAGGGGTGTTCCCAGAAGCACCCACTGATAAACTTTGTATTTCAGAGTCTGTTTCCCAAGATGTGTGTTTCCCACACACATCTTAAGGCTGTTGGTGGCAGGACTGGCTCTATCTGGGATTTGGAGCTGGGTTATCTGTTAGCTGGGCTTCCTAGGAGGCACAGTGGTAAGGATCTACCTGCTAATACAGGAGTTGCAGGAGATGCAGGTTCAATCCCTGGGTCAGGAAGCTTCCCCAGAAGAGGAAATGGCAACCCACTCCAGTATTCTTGCCTGGATAATTCCATGGACAGTGCAGCCTGGCAGGTTATAGTCCATAGGGTAGCAAAAGAGATGGACATGACTGAGTGACTGAGCATGCATGCACCTGTTAGCTGGGTCACCTGTCAGCTGGCTGGCAGTTAGATACCATCACCAGGACAGAGAAAGTACTGATAGCTCCTGGCATCCTGAAGCCCTGAAATTGGGAAGATTTTCACTCTTGGTGAGCTGGGATGGGAAGATAGTGCAAGGAAAAGCACTCGCTGGTGCCATAGGTCAGACATTTGAGAGATTTGGGGAAAAGCTGCCATTATTAAAACTATGGAATGTGTAGACTTCACTGAGTGCTATCAATGTATTGGAGAAAGGCTAGAAATGATCAATCACTAACTTAAGACAAGGTGGGAAAGTCAGAGTCCTCCTTGGCAACATGTCAATAGAGTCTCTTCTCCTGTAGTAGGAGAACAGAAAAAGCTGAGGACTGAGCCCAGGATATAATTGAAAGGGCAGCAGAGTTTCAGTAAAATTGTTCTTTTCTACCCTTGTGTGACTAAGATCAGTACCCTGATTGGGAAGAAGCAGGACCCTCAGACATAGGGTAAGGACATCTGGGTTGAAACACTTGAGAACCTGAGAACCTTGACACTCCAGCCCTGCCTGGACATTCTAAGCCAAAGAAGAGACCTGATTTTCTCAATTATGGACTTGTCTCTCTTGCTTACAAATGACTCAGAGGATTTTGGTGAGCCATACGTCACAATAAACTTCCTATGGGCCTCAGAAAGAAAAAGCAGCACACATCAGCTTTAGGACTTCCCCTCCAGGCCACCAGACCCAAAACGAGGATCAAGTCACACCGTTATCCCACCAGAGATGTACTGGGCCTCCAGGAAGGATGCTACACCCTGAAGGTGCTGCAGGGCTGAGCCAATTTCCCTTAGCAGGTGCCAGGAGCTCCTGTGTGGGATGGATCCGGGGCAACAGGCAATGGGATGACAGAGAGCTTATTGCCATGGGAGCACTCTCCCCCGACACAGGTTATGACACCTGTCAAGGACCCTGACAATCAGTCCCAGTGTGCTACAAGGTTGGCTGTGGGAATCTTTCAGAAGCTCACAAGAAGCACCCACACAAAAGGCTCAGAGAAGTGGGCCTGCTGGCGTGGTGAGCCGTGGAAAGCCAGAGAACCTGAGCCAAGACCTTCAGTAAATGTGCATCGAGTAAACCCTGTGGGACAGGCACTGTGATCATTTATCCATTTGATCACTGAGAACAAGACATGACCTTGTCCTTCTGGTATCTGTAAGCTGTGATTATGAAATAAGGGGACTGATTTGTAAAAACAAAATCACTCAGAAGAGACATTTCCAGGACTTCCCTGCCAGTCCATTGGTTAAGACTCCACACTTCCAATGTAGGGGTTGTGGGTCTGATGCCTGATCAGAAAACTAGTATCCCACATTTGGTAGGCCACAGCCAATACTAAATGAATAAATAATAAAAGTGTTATCATGTTTTAGAAAAGCAGAAGAGATGCATTCAAATGGGTGTGACTTCTGAAAATTCTACTGGGAGACTCTAGGCTTCTCACTAATATGGAGACAGATCAGGGAAGCCACAGTCACACTGACCTGGGGACAACTTCCCATCAAGCCACAGTTTAAACCTGTGTGACCTTGAGAAAATGTTTTAACTTCTTTGACCCCAAAGTTTTTCATCTGTAAAACCCAGAGGATGATCCACCCTAGTAGGGTGTTGCCCCTTTTAAATTAAAATGAGCTCATATAAATCCCAAATGCCTAGTCCATTAAATGCAATGTACACTCAGTAAAAGCTGGTCCCTTCTCCCTCTCCTGTGCTTCGGCCTTTTACTCTGCCAACTCCCTTTTGTAAAGTCCTATTCAGGGTTAGTTGAGAAGCAAAATAAGAAGATTAGTCTTTCTTTTTCTTCCTTCTGTACTTTCCTCCCTTTCTTTTTTGCTCACTTATTTAGCCAGTGTGGGCACTTTTTGTTTCCATCATTCACTTGTCTTCCTCACTTAGCTTTGAAATACTTTTGGTAATTTTTACTCAATGAATGTAGCTATATAGCATGAGGATTTTTCCTCTAGGAGATACAGAAATCCATGGCTAGGGTTTTGAAGCTGCTGGAAAATCTGGAGTAAAAAAATACACCTTGATGTTCAGGATGTGATATTTTGAGCAGTCCACCCTCATTGATATTTAACCCACACATCAAAAATTAAATAGGAAAAGAATGGAGTGAAAACACAGAGCAACATATGCAAAGGTAAACTATCTCATCTGTTTACTACTAATAATAAATACTGAGCATTTCCTGGGGGCCAGACACAAGCACTGGACCAGTGGGTGGGAAACAAGTGTGCTTATGATACAGCATCTGAGAACTCAGAGTCAAGTGGAGAGGCCAGGGCTCAGCGGTGGGGAAACCCTTGTGCTAGGAGACAGACACATGTGTTGGAAGTAATTCCCTCTGTGCAGAGGAAAGCAGACTTCACACAGGCAGCTACCGTTGTTGACCTGAGATTTCAAGATGAAATTGACGAGGTAAAGAGGATGCCATTTCAGGCAAAGGGAACAGCACATACAAGGCAATGGGGCCAATTTGCTAAACTATAAGTTGTTCAGTAGAGGCTGGGACATTGAAGGTTGGCTAGAGTCCAAAATAGGCAGACAAATCACACATGGACTGTCTGCCCTGGCTGGCTTGGTGTCACCCCAGTTTAAGCCTATTGTCCTGACATTATAATAATAGCACTCCCTTTTGTCCTCCAAAGTATCCCTGTTTGATCAATAAGTTGTAGAGTCATCTGGTCTTAAGTACGAGGGGAGTACACTCCAACCTGTGTTTTGAGTGATTGCTCTGACTGCCAAGTGGACAAGCTGGAACATGGAGTCTCCATGGTGGCCTTTTAAGGTCTCATCATCTCATCCAGTTCTGACATTCTCTGATCAAGACAGCTCTGGACCAGACACTGTTTCTAGAAGAGTACCAAGTGTCTTTTACTAATGGATAAATATCCAATGAGCCCATAGATGTGACAGAATAGAAAGCAAGGTAATACTTCAGTGGCCTGTCCTCTGGCCAGGATTCCTGAACAAGGTAGATCTGGACCTTGACCTTGAAGGACAGGGAGGATTCCAGTAGTCAGAGGCATGAAGTGGATGTGGTATGAGCTAAGGTGTTAAGGTAAAGATGATCAGGGAGTACAATGAGGATACCTAAGAACCCTTATGTAACGTGTCAGCAGCCACAACTGCCACCCAGTCAGATTAACAGTTTACAAGGATTTGGTTTCCTGTTATTTCTCCAGTCTCCCTTCCTATCCCTTGAAATGTGCAGGGCAGGGTGTTAACCTGTGTATTCTCAGAGCACTAGGAGCAGAGAACTGGGAGCCTTCCCACCTGCCCAAAGGGGCTCACTATACAGTCTGCCTTTCTCTCTACTCTGGGCTCCCAGGGCTGGCGCATGTACTTTTACAGCTCCAGGGCTTTGAACAGAGAAGACACTCAACAGAGTTGGCAGAACGATTGACCAGAGAGAAAGACATTTGGAAGGGTTGAGTGATTTGCCCAAGATCACCTAGGGAGCAGGTTCTGGCACTGGAGCTTGAACACAAGACTCAGAACTCTGTTCTTGCCATGGTACCAAAAGTACTCAAAACATAGACCTTAGTGTTGTGAGACATCCCAGTTAGGAAGTGATTCTAACTACACACCATTTACATCTATCTCTCAACCTCTCTTTCCAAAGAGGCCCTCCCCTCTGCATCTCTGGGTCTTCGAATGTCCCTCAGCCGAGCATGACCTTCCCTTTTAGCGCTCCATAAATCCCGTGTATCTTTCAAGGGCCAGCCAGAACGTCCCTCCTCTGTAGTACTGTTCTCACCTCCTTGGCTGAGTGGGTGAGTCCTTTTCTGCCACAACTCCATGCTCAAATGTCAGGTTATTAGCTAATAGATAGATTGCATTGTATAGTGGGCTATTTACAGAGCAGAACACATCTTAGGGTCTGCCTTCTCTGACACTATGAGCCCCTCAGGGGACAGAGGCTGGTAACTTATTTATCTTTGTATTCACAGTACCCAGACTGACTCTTGGTCCATTGTAGGCATCTGATTAATATTTCTTCCCAGATGCTGCTAGTGGTAAAGAGTCTGCCTGCCAATGCAGGAGATGCAAGTTTGATCCCTGGGTCAGGAAGATCCCCTGGATTAAGAAATGGCAACTCACTCCAGTATTCTTGCCTGGACAATCCAATGGGCAGTAGAGCCTGGTGGGCTGCAGTTATTGGGGCCACAAAGAGTTGGACACAGCTGAGCGACTAAGCACAGGGATGAATATTTGTTAAATGAAAAATGAATGAATGAATGTGCTCAGCTCTTATCCCAAGCTCTCACTGTGATTATATACTAGTTATACTCTTACGTTACCTGGTTTTCAGTTGGGTTCAGCTCACTGGAGGTCCCAGCCGGATATCAGAGGCAGGGAGGGAAACAGGCGAGCTGTTTATCCCCCGCCCTTAATTTCAAGCTTAGATTGTGTGTTAGTGTGCAAGGGCTGCCATAAGAAGGTAGCACAAACTGGGGGCTTAACTGACTTTATTTTCTCCCAGTCTTGGAGGCTGGAGGTCCAAGATCATGATGTCAGCAGAGGGGTACCTTTTGAGACCCTCTCCTTCGCTTGTAATTATCCTTCTTCTCTCTGTGATACCACACGATCTTCCCTCTGTATTCATCTGTGTCCAAATATCCTCTTCTTATAAGAACACCAGTCAGATTAGGGCCCACACAAGTGACCTCATTTTATTTATTTATTTTTTGGGGGGTAATCTTTTTTTTTCAGATTTTATTTTATTTTATTTTACTTTACAATACTGTATTGGTTTTGCCATACATCAACATGAATCCACCACAGGTGTACACGTGTTTCCCAGCCTGAACCCCCCTCCCACCTCCTTCCCCATACCATCTTTCTGGGTCATCCCAGTGCACCGTCCCAAGGATCCTGTATCCTGTATCGAACCTAGACTGGCGATTTGTTTCTTATATGATATTATACATGTTTCAATGCCATTGTCCCAAATCATCCCACCCTCTCCCTCTCCCACAGAGTCCAAAAGACTGTTCTATACATCTGTGTCTCTTTTGCTGTCTTGCATACAGGTTTATCATTACCATCTTTCTAAATTCCATATATATATGTTGGTATACTGTATTGGTGTTTTTCTTTCTGGCTTACTTCACTCTGTATAATTGGCTCCAGAAATTAAGGAAACAATTCCATTCACAAATCCATTGCAACGAAAAGAATAAAATACTTAGGAATATATCTACCTAAAGAAACTAAAGACCTATATATAGAAAACTATAAAACACTGGTGAAAAAAATCAAAGAGGACACTAATAGATGGAGAAATATACCATGTTCATGGATCAGAAGAATCAATATAGTAAAAATGAGTATACTACCCAAAGCAATCTATAGATTCAATGCAATCCCTATCAAGCTACGAGCGGTATTTTTCACGGAGCTAGAACAAATAATTTCACAATTTGTATGGAAATACAAAAAACCTCAAATAGCCAAAGCAATCTTGAGAAAGAAGAATGGAACTGGAGGAATCAACCTGCCTGACTTCAGGCTCTATTACAAAGCCATTTAAATTTAGTTATCTTTTTAAAGGCCCTGGCTCCAAATATAGTCCCATTCTGAAGTACAGAGATTAGGTCCTTGACATATGTTTTGGGGGGACAAGATTCAGCCCAAACAGGTAGCAGAACTATTGTAAGTGCCCAGGTGCTCGTCCTTAACCCTTTCCACACTGCTACAATAGTATCTTCATGCCTGCTTAGTTGCTCAGTCATGTCTAACTCTTTGCAATCCCATGGACTGCAGCCCACCAGGCTTCTCTGCCCATGGGAATTCTCTAGACAAGAATACTGGAGTGGGTAGCCATGCCCTCCTACAGAGGATCTTTCTAACCCAGGGATCGAACCTAGGTCTCCTGCATTGTGGGTGGATTCCTTACCATCTGAGTCACCAGGGAAGCCCTGGTCCTTAACCGTTTCCATACCACTACAATAGTATCTTCATAAGTGTTATTTAATTTGAACCCATTACAAGCATGCTGACTGTTTTCTGGCAGGCCTCTCCTGGATACAGATATTGGTAATATGCTAATAAACCATACTATGGTAATAAACCATACTATGGTAATAAACCATACCATGGTAATAAACCACTACAGCCACCATAAAGTTCCTTGGGAAAGGCAAGGTTTAGTGCCAAACCCCCAGGAGAAATGGAAAGCCAAATAATGAGCCCTTCCTTCTCTGTGCCTCATTCTCCCCATCTGAAGAATGGGGCTATTAAAAGTAGTCCCTTCCTATGACCCTTATGAAAGTCCACTGTGATAAAGGGTGGGGCAGCTTTGCAGACTGAAAAGAGCAACGAGAGTAGAGGTATATGGAATCCACAGGGTGGACCCACTTCTCTAGGAGCAGAGAACAGAGAACAGCTCTGAAACTCTGGATTCCCATGTCAATAGCCTACTGATCAAAGCTGCAAAAAGGGGAGGGACATCCAGGAAGACAAGACTCAGCTGCTAGCAAGAGAAGAGAGTGGGGTGGGGTGGGGCATTTTTTTCATGATCCCTAGTCAAGCAGGCCTCTTCTCAGGATAAATTCTAGACTAAGGAAAAGCCTCTTTCTTCCTCCTTGGTAATCATGACCCAACTCATGGGCTTGCTGAGTATCTGTGGAAAACAGTTCAGGCAGAGATCCTGGATACATCTATTTATGATGATGTTGACATAGAGAGGACCAGTATGTTCATGCAGAGGCCGTGTTCTCTGTTCCTATAAACATCTTCAATGTGAGAAGAGGCTTCCATGAGTCCATGGGCAGAATTTATAACTTGCTCCATGCCAACATAAATTAAGCATGCATACCATCCTAGTGAAATAATGCAGATGGTTGATTTGGGGTGGTGAAGACCTACAAACTGTGGATTCCAAGGCAACTGAGTCTTGCACCTTGTGTTGGGTTAGCTTTCATCTTTGGGAGCAGAGAGGGTCAATCTGGCCATGTGATGTGGCAGAAAGGGTTCAGGTTTTGACATTAGACAGTACAGGCTCACAGCAGGTATAGGGTCATGTTTTGACTTAAACTTTAGTTTCCTCTTCTGTAAAACCAGACTAACAGAATTGTAAAATTCTGTAATTTTGTAGAATTCTGTAAGGGAAGTGAAGTGAAGTCACTCAGTCGTGTCCGACTCTGTGACTCCATGGACTGTAGCCCACCAGGCTTCTCCATCCATGGGGTTTTCCAGGAAGAATACTGGAGTGTGTTGCCATTTCATTCTCCAGGGGATCTTCCCCACCCAAGGATCGAACCCAGATCTCATTCATTGAAGGCAGATGCTTTACCCTCTGAGCCACCAGGGAATTCTGTAAAACCAGACTCAAAATATCATTGGGGGTATTAAATGAAATAACAGGGCCTTGTACTGCTTTGGTGATAGTCATCTTTGTTTCTCTAAGCTCTTGTGTTTTGTTTCATTTTTGTAATGTCCTGTCATTTTAAATTGGTCTCTGAGACAGTAGAAGTCAAGTCAGTTATAAGCCATGATCTCTAAAAGAACTTTGAAGCACTTTCCATGTGCTTGGAGACAATGAACAAGACCCAAGTCCCAGTCAGAAGTTCTGTCTGGCAAAGCATTGAAGACCACAGAGCCTTTTCATTTGTACCATCTCCTTTGGATGCTAATTCCCATAACTATCTTTGCATGGGGACAGGTAGTTTTACCTGCATCTCTAATAATTACTATGGAATAATAAAATGGAATAATCATTTAGCAGCAAGAGAAGTCAGGAGCAGCCCATCACATTGCACAGCTTGGGGATTAGATGGGTTCAGGGGCCACTAGAGATCCTTGGCAGATTCTAACAAATAGAGTTGTGTCAACCACTTTCAGACAATCTAATTAAGGTTGAACCACGTACCTCCTCCAGAGACCTGTTGTTGTTTTTTTTTTTCCCCCTGCCAACCTGTTCAATATCCGTATGGTCTTAGGAACAGCAGAAAACACACATGGAGTGCCTCCAATGACTGAACTTTTGGAGTGTTGTGTTGACTAGATTTGGAAGAGCTGAATTTAAATTTAGTTATCTTTTTAAAGGCCCTGGCTCCAAATATAGTCCCATTCTGAAGTACAGAGATTAGGTCCTTGACATATGTTTTGGGGGGACAAGATTCAGCCCAAACAGGTAGCAGAACTATTGTAAGTGCCCAGGTGCTCGTCCTTAACCCTTTCCACACTGCTACAATAGTATCTTCATGCCTGCTTAGTTGCTCAGTCATGTCTAACTCTTTGCAATCCCATGGACTGCAGCCCACCAGGCTTCTCTGCCCATGGGAATTCTCTAGACAAGAATACTGGAGTGGGTAGCCATGCCCTCCTACAGAGGATCTTTCTAACCCAGGGATCGAACCTAGGTCTCCTGCATTGTGGGTGGATTCCTTACCATCTGAGTCACCAGGGAAGCCCTGGTCCTTAACCGTTTCCATACCACTACAATAGTATCTTCATAAGTGTTATTTAATTTGAACCCATTACAAGCATGCTGACTGTTTTCTGGCAGGCCTCTCCTGGATACAGATATTGGTAATATGCTAATAAACCATACTATGGTAATAAACCATACTATGGTAATAAACCATACCATGGTAATAAACCACTACAGCCACCATAAAGTTCCTTGGGAAAGGCAAGGTTTAGTGCCAAACCCCCAGGAGAAATGGAAAGCCAAATAATGAGCCCTTCCTTCTCTGTGCCTCATTCTCCCCATCTGAAGAATGGGGCTATTAAAAGTAGTCCCTTCCTATGACCCTTATGAAAGTCCACTGTGATAAAGGGTGGGGCAGCTTTGCAGACTGAAAAGAGCAACGAGAGTAGAGGTATATGGAATCCACAGGGTGGACCCACTTCTCTAGGAGCAGAGAACAGAGAACAGCTCTGAAACTCTGGATTCCCATGTCAATAGCCTACTGATCAAAGCTGCAAAAAGGGGAGGGACATCCAGGAAGACAAGACTCAGCTGCTAGCAAGAGAAGAGAGTGGGGTGGGGTGGGGCATTTTTTTCATGATCCCTAGTCAAGCAGGCCTCTTCTCAGGATAAATTCTAGACTAAGGAAAAGCCTCTTTCTTCCTCCTTGGTAATCATGACCCAACTCATGGGCTTGCTGAGTATCTGTGGAAAACAGTTCAGGCAGAGATCCTGGATACATCTATTTATGATGATGTTGACATAGAGAGGACCAGTATGTTCATGCAGAGGCCGTGTTCTCTGTTCCTATAAACATCTTCAATGTGAGAAGAGGCTTCCATGAGTCCATGGGCAGAATTTATAACTTGCTCCATGCCAACATAAATTAAGCATGCATACCATCCTAGTGAAATAATGCAGATGGTTGATTTGGGGTGGTGAAGACCTACAAACTGTGGATTCCAAGGCAACTGAGTCTTGCACCTTGTGTTGGGTTAGCTTTCATCTTTGGGAGCAGAGAGGGTCAATCTGGCCATGTGATGTGGCAGAAAGGGTTCAGGTTTTGACATTAGACAGTACAGGCTCACAGCAGGTATAGGGTCATGTTTTGACTTAAACTTTAGTTTCCTCTTCTGTAAAACCAGACTAACAGAATTGTAAAATTCTGTAATTTTGTAGAATTCTGTAAGGGAAGTGAAGTGAAGTCACTCAGTCGTGTCCGACTCTGTGACTCCATGGACTGTAGCCCACCAGGCTTCTCCATCCATGGGGTTTTCCAGGAAGAATACTGGAGTGTGTTGCCATTTCATTCTCCAGGGGATCTTCCCCACCCAAGGATCGAACCCAGATCTCATTCATTGAAGGCAGATGCTTTACCCTCTGAGCCACCAGGGAATTCTGTAAAACCAGACTCAAAATATCATTGGGGGTATTAAATGAAATAACAGGGCCTTGTACTGCTTTGGTGATAGTCATCTTTGTTTCTCTAAGCTCTTGTGTTTTGTTTCATTTTTGTAATGTCCTGTCATTTTAAATTGGTCTCTGAGACAGTAGAAGTCAAGTCAGTTATAAGCCATGATCTCTAAAAGAACTTTGAAGCACTTTCCATGTGCTTGGAGACAATGAACAAGACCCAAGTCCCAGTCAGAAGTTCTGTCTGGCAAAGCATTGAAGACCACAGAGCCTTTTCATTTGTACCATCTCCTTTGGATGCTAATTCCCATAACTATCTTTGCATGGGGACAGGTAGTTTTACCTGCATCTCTAATAATTACTATGGAATAATAAAATGGAATAATCATTTAGCAGCAAGAGAAGTCAGGAGCAGCCCATCACATTGCACAGCTTGGGGATTAGATGGGTTCAGGGGCCACTAGAGATCCTTGGCAGATTCTAACAAATAGAGTTGTGTCAACCACTTTCAGACAATCTAATTAAGGTTGAACCACGTACCTCCTCCAGAGACCTGTTGTTGTTTTTTTTTTTCCCCCTGCCAACCTGTTCAATATCCGTATGGTCTTAGGAACAGCAGAAAACACACATGGAGTGCCTCCAATGACTGAACTTTTGGAGTGTTGTGTTGACTAGATTTGGAAGAGCTGACTTTGACCCCTAATTGCTACTCACTCACCATGAGGCCTTATGCAATCATTTTTGCACTCTTGACCTCAAATTCTTCACTGGCATTAAAGAAATATCATTCCAATCCTAAGTAACTCACAGAATACAGGGGAAGATCCAATGAAAAGATGAATGTACAGCAGTTTATAAACAGTGGCCATGAGGCATCTCAGTTTAACAGAGCTGCCAAAGAAGGCTGCTCTCTGCTCCTCAAACCTCAGCCCCCACTTCAGCCAATGGCACCAGTGTCCACCTGCCCCTTGAGTTCCTTACTCACCACGTGCCATTCAACAGTCAGCCCTCAACTACTTCTTTGGATGTAGCATTATCATTTTTAATTCTTATATACTTATTTTAATATATATTCAAACACTTATTTTAAAATCATTTGGGGGGTTTTCCTGGTGGCTCAGTGGTAAAGCATCCACCTGCCAATGCAGGAGAGACAGATTTGATCCCTGATCCAGGAGGATACCTCGTGCCGTGGAGCAACTAAGCCCATGTGCCACAACTTTTGAGCCTGTGCTGTAGAGTCCAGGAGCTGCAACTACTATAAAACCCATGCACTCTAGAGGCCATGTGCTGAGACAAGAGAAGCCAGCAAAATAAGAAGCCTGTGTACCACAATGAAAAGTAGCCCACACTCGCCAACTAGAGTAAAGCCCAGCAATGAAGACCCAGCACAGCCAAAAAATATATATATTTTTAAATTAAAATTAAATAAATAATAAAATAGTTTTGGGGACTTCCCCGGTGGTCCAGTGGTTAAAACTTTGCCTTCCAGTTCAGGGGGTGTGGGTTTGATCCCTTGTCAGGAAGCTAAGATACCACATGCCTCCTAGCCAAAAAACTAGAACATAAACAATGGAAGCAATGTTATAACAAATTCAATGAAAACTTTAAAAAATGGTCCACAGTAAAAAAAAAAAAAAAAAAAACTCAAAAAAAATAGTCTTGATTTAACAGAAATGTTAAACACATATAAAATATCTTAATGTACCCTTCACCTAGATTTTTAAAATATTAACATTTTACTGAGTGAGCTTTCTCTCTCTCTCTAAGATTAGGTAGGTAGAGATAGATGAGAGATAGAGAAGATACAGAAATAAAGACATGGATCTTGCTCCTTCTGGTCATTCAAGTCTCAGTTGAAATACCACCTCTTAAAGGTCATCTTCTCTGACCATTTAATGGTCCCTGTCACACCATTGGAGTTTCAGTTCTCAACAGTGTTGAACTCCAGCTGGTGTTGTTCTTAGCTATTTATTTACTGGTTACCTCCCTGCCTCTCGCACTAGGATGTAAGCTTTATGAAGGAATTGGCTTGGATGCCTTGCCTTGTTCACTGCTGAATCCTCAGAATAGGCCTGCACAGAACTGGCACTCCCTCTCTGCTGAATCAGTGAACTGGGGAGTCGCTGTGTCTGGCCGGTGGAGCATCCAACTAGGCACGTGTTGTGGTCTCCATGTTCAAGGTCAAGATGTCCTCCAGGGCCTACACCAGCTGCAATATAGTAATAACTGTAAAATACCTACACTCTTCACTCGTTCCATTATTTTGTCATAGGAGAGGATTACTTAACACACAGCTAACATTTTTGTACAAATCTTTTGAGAAAAAGAGAGAAAACTAGACAAACACACATATACAGGGGAAGAGAGATCATACCAGACTAGTGGTTTACGTATGGGCTCTGGAGCCAGACTGCCTTGTTCTCATTCAGGTTCTGCCACTTCCTACTGTGTGACTTTGGACAAATTACCTAAATATTCTGTGTCTTGGTCCCCTTATGTGCAATGTCTAGATAATAAAAATATCTTCTTCATAAGCTTGTTGTATGATTAAAGGTGTTAATGTATCTTAAATGCCTTGAGCCATGCTTGGCACACAGTAAGTGTTCAGTGAATGTCAGTGTGATATATATTACATAACTGAGACCCGATAATACTACTTTACAGCCAGCTTTTCATTTGGCAAAATATCCTGAATATTCCATGTCAATAAATATAAATTAATATTTTTCATCACATAGATGTACTCTAAGTCTCCTAACTTAACCCCATTACTAGATATTTACTACCAGTTTTTCTCTACTATAAACAACATTGCATTAAACATCCTTGCACATGTATCTTTACACACATCAGCAACTATCTCTTCTTGTTGCATCTCTAAAAGTAGAATTACTGGGTCAAAGGCTGTGGATTTTTTCTGACCTAAGATATAGATTCCAAGTGGCTGAAACAGGTTGTCCCAACAGAGGCGTTTCTTTAGGAACCAAGTCCAGAGGCCGGGGCGGTGCCTAATCTCAGCCTTTTCCACACTGCCCTCTCTCCCGGGGCCAGCCGGGCAGCCGTGTCCTGCTGAGGCCACCGCAGGTTCCCATAATCCTGTTTACTTTGCTCTGGGCAGGAAAACAACCTGGATGTCCTCTCTTCAGGGGATATCAGAGACCTTTGCTTTGAACTTTATTTAAGAGAATAAAAACAACCACATGCTCCATGCCTGCTGTCTCACTGCTGGCCTTTCCTCTGTTCTTTGACACTGACTCTGTGTTTATAAAGCATCTGGGTTTCTGAACCCTTTCCAATCATGCCTTCCCCACCCATTTTTCCCCGCAGAAACCCTTCTGTTTTTTACAGCCCAGTTCAAATACCACTTCTTCTAGGAAGCCCTCTCCCCTTCAGTCTACACATCCTGGTGAGAGGCAAAAAAAAAAAAAAAAAATCTATTGTTTGATTTGCTTCCTTGAATACTGTGGAATACCTTTTCTCACAAGCATGGAGGATACTCTTATCTTTCAGAGGATCTAAGCAACCCTACACATCCTCTCCCTTACTTTCTGGTGAAATAGGGATCAATTATTCTGGGCGGGCAGGAGTGGGCAAGGCTAGTTCAAAAGGGGAATGGCCTGACCCTGGAAGGGGCTTTCCAAGATGGCAAAATAAACTGTAGTAGCTGCTGCTTCCAGAAGGAGGGACCTGCATCCCACTCCCGTAGAGCACTCTTCCCCCTCCCAAAGGGGCAGAAGCTCTGAGAGTAAAAAGTAAAAAGATTGAACAGGAAGAGTTGCGGGCTCCAGGGGACTGCAAGGCAAGCTACCCATGGCATGTATGGAAGGGCACTGTCCCCTGTGAGTGTAGCACAGCAAGAGCAGAGCTAGGTTTTACAGGGCCTGAAACATATACAATTTGGGGAGCTTTCACAAAAAAAGAAAAAAAAATTACAAATTGAAAATGCCCATAGCTACTCCAACTCACCCAGCAGGGGTGACGGAGGAGACAGAGGTGGGTGCAAGGAGGCAGTAGTCTTCACCCACTGAAGTTAAAATATCACACTTCTGAAAATTGTCTAGTATCTGACCTGCAAACATATTCCAGGGTCCCTCTAAGAGGGGTCCTGTGCAAGTGAGGGGCACTGAGGCTGAAGCATCATTAACATCACCCTTGTAGTTGGAACATCTTGGAGCTGAAGACTAGAGATGGAACTCTTCCCTAAACTCCATTCCTTATAAACCCCCAAGGTTTGGGGCAACCTTAAACTCATATGGGCTTCCCTGGTGGCTCAGCAATAAAGAATCCACCTACCATTGCAAGAGACTCAGGAGACAAAGGTTCTATCCCTGGGTCAGGAAGATCCTGTGGAGATGGAAATGATAGCCCATTCCGGTATTCTTGCCTGTAAAATCCCATGGACAGAGGAGCCTGGAGAGCTACAGTCCTACAGTCCATGATGTCACAAAAGAGACATGACTTAGCAGCTAAACAACAACAACTCATATATCTGAGTAAAATTCCCTGCCAAATGCAGCAGAGTCAGATTGATTTGATTTAGAAGTACAGACAGCTCTTCGTATTCATGGGTTCCACATCTACAGATTCAATCAGCTGCAGTAGATAAAAATTTTAGGGAACCAAAAAAAAATTCAGAAAGCTCCAAAAAGCAAAATTTGAACTTGCAACTATTTGAACAGCATTTACCTTATATTAGCTATGATAAGTAAGGTGGTGCTAGTGGTAAAGAAACTGCCTGCCAATGCAGGAGACATAAGAGATGCGGGTTTGATCCCTGGTTGGGAAAATCCCTTGGAGAAGGGCATGGCAACCCACCCCAGTATTCTTACATGGAAAATCCCATGGACAAAGGAGCCTAGTGGGCTATAGTCCATGGGGTCAGAAAGAGTTGGAGGTGACTGCAGCAACTTAGTGTGCTCAAACACAGAGAGATGATTACTTATATAGGAGATGTGTATAGGAGAATGTGTAGCGGTTACTACAGCATTTTGTATAAGGAACTTGGGCATCCACAGATTTGGGTATCCACAGGGATCCTGGAACCATTCACCCATGGATACAGAGGGACAGTTGTACAAATAAATAGGATATTTCTTACCTATACCATACTCAGGAAACAATTTTATTTAAAAAACAAACTACTGAGAAAATCACTTTGAGTGATTCTCAGACATGGGCATGATAAAACCTACCTCATTAGTTTAGTGTGAGGGTGGAGTGAGCTAATATACAAAGATCCCAGCATAGGAATCTCTTGGAGTATCTACTGGGTTCCTGGTTTTTGGGTGAGCACCAGCTGAATTCAACCAGAGCTTGTCCTCAGACACTGAAGCTAGTCCCCCCACAGTCTACTGCAGGGAGTAAGCTGGGCAAAACTGAGCTTTGCAAAGCAGAGAAGGGAACTGGCCTGGTGACTGTCAGCTCACAGACAAGAGCAGCTCACTTACACTGAGCCCGAAGTGTTCAGGGATTGTCAGCCAGCTTTGGGAGCAAGCTGATGCAGCAGCAGTCTGGGCTGTGGGTCTGAGTGCAGGCTCTGTCTTGCTGTGTCTTCTCCAGAAAGTCATTTCCCCTCTGAGAACCTGAGTTTACACCAGGGACTTGGGAGAATGTCAGGAGGACTAGCTGAGGTAAATGTCCAGCACAGAACAGGTGTTCGATAGATGGAAATATATTCTGTGACATTCATTCCTACCCACATTGAGAGTCCTTGCTAAAAACCTCCCTCTGGGTGGCCATGTCTGAATCCTTCTTCTCTACGTGCAGAATCTGAGTACCAGTGGAAGGCTCAGGATACTTCCCCTTTAGTAATTCTACTAAATTCCATTTAAATGAAACAGCCTCCTGAAAGCAGAAAATGCAAATCACTTCCTCCTACTAGAGATCTTTTGCAATGTTCCCTTTCCTTCATGTCTGACTGGATGCCTGCTGCAAGGAGCCAGAAGGCTTCAATTTGGGGATGGCTCTGTGGCACATTTTCCTGGTTCCTGTGCTCACTCAGGCCAGTGGGTCTTGCCTGAATAGCCCAAGTCTCCTCTCCAGGGTTCTTTTCCATCACCCTCCCCATTGCTTTCTTCTTATCAGCATCCACCAGGTCACCAGGCAGCCTGCCACTGAGAGGCAGGCCATGCTCCTGTGATATTTGCTCACTCTCAGTATTTTGTCCCAGGGTGCCTTTCCCCACTCCTCCAGCTGTGCCTTTGCTGCAGCTTCTTCTCATGAGCACAAGAGATATCCTGATAATACAGGCAGGCACTGGATTGAGAGGCAGGAGGCCTCAGTTCTGCCAGGTACACATACAGCTGTGGGGATATCTCTAAGCACACACGTTTTCATGTGCAAAATCACAGGGGCTGGACCAGATTGGCCCAAGGGGCCCCCTAGGGAGCAGTCTACACATCCCTCATCTTCCTGCTCTTGCGATTAAGGACTCGGCTCACTATTCATTTGCACATGAAGTTTAAACCAAGTCACTGCAGTTGTGTCCTTCTCTTTGCGACCCTATGGACTGTAGCTCTCCAGGCTTCTCTGTTCATGGGATTCTCCAGGCAAGAATACTGGAATGCATTGCCACGCCCTTCTCCAGGGGATCTTCCCAACCCAGGGATCAAACCCATATCTCTTATGTCTCCTGCATTGGCAGGCAGGTTCTTTACCACTAGTACTACCTGGAAGGCCCCATTAAACTTCACCAGTGCTCTTTAAATCTATCAGTCATTGAACACTGGCTAAAGACCAGGCCCTATGCCAGGGCTAAACATATTTAACTGAATAGCATCACCCTTACTCTGAAGCAGTTCCCGGATGAAAAAAGACTATCTAAAGATGATTAGAAAAGGGATAATTGCTAAGAAAGGACACAGACCTGGCAACCACAGGCCTCTCAAAGGCCTTGTCCCAGAGGAAGAGCTACACTGATTTTGAGGATTGAGTAGGAGCTCTCAGAGGTCAGAGAGCAGGAGGGAAGAGGAAACAGCATGTGTAAAGCCAGTGCAGAAATTTAGAGTTGGTTCAACGTGGCTCCTGGGCAAAATGCACACCTGAGCAGTAGGAGGGTCTAGGAAAGAGAACAGAGCACATGCCGGAGGATCCTGGACCCCAGCCCTCCCCCTACAGAAGGAGAGACCTCTGTCTGAAGGCAGTTTGTGGATGTTTCCAGTGCCATCTGATGTCAGGGTTCTCTCCAGGTCCAGAACGCAGAAGTAACATCCAAAGACCACAGCCCAACTTAGCCTGAGCCCAAGACTCTCTGTTGGTTGCACAGCAGAATCCCTAAGATTTGAAGAAAACAGTCTTAGAAGTAAGACAAATATTTAGAGTTTTAGAAGCTCAGTCTACAAATTAGGAAGAATAGGAAACTTGAACGTCAGATGTACGACTTTGTTCTCTCTAATTTAAAGCAGACTTTGTTTTCTGGTAGAAGATAGATTGAAATTGTCTTGCCTGCTCAATAATATGGTGGAAACCACTTCTGAAGAGCCAGTGTTTTATGTTATAGGCAACCTAATTTAATAAGGTAACAGAAGGAGAAAAAAGTGACGTCAATACGGCTTTATCTGAGAAACAAAAGAAATATACTGCTGATTTGACTGAAGTTGTTCCAGTCTTAATTGTGGTAGAAGGGAAAAGGGAAATTTTTCTGTCTCCTGGTCCTCTTTGCTTTTCCCATACCCTGACTCTAATATATTCATTCTGGAAAAATAAGAGCTTGCTCAGCAAAAAGAAGATGGAACTTCACTTTGCTTTCCTCCATCCTTCTTAAGGCAGGAGAGAACTGATATTTACTGAATGCCTACTCTGGATCTCAGTCTTTATCTACATTGAATGTTCACTGTAGGGCATAATTCCCCAAAGAATCCACTGTTCTCTGCATTTGAAAGCTGAGGCAACCAAGGCTCAGAGAAGTTGGACAAATCTGTCATGGTCACATGGTCAGGTAACACTGTATGTGAGACTGACAGAGTGAGGACTGTGGTCCCTTCTTTTCTGACACTAAAGCCCATGATCCTTCCATTTGTCCCACTGCTTTCCAATGATGCACAAATTTGGTTCACAAAGAGCAGCTTTCAAAGCAACAGAACGGTAGAAGTGCCATTCCACCATCCATCCATTCAGCAGATAATCATTGGGTACCAAGGTGTGCCAGGCCTTATTCTGGCACTGGGAATGAAGAGGCAATCCTCTTTCCTTACGTGATTCACACCCTATGAGTAGAACAAATGGTGAATGTGAGCAAGGATTCAGGAGGCAGACTCCTGAGATCACATCTTAACCTTGCCACTTGCAAGCTGTGTGACTTTGGACATGTTACCTAACTTTTCTGTACTTCAGTTTGTTCATCTGAACAGAGGGTATCTCCCTTTATGGTTGTTATGAAGACTGAATGAGCTGATATTTATACAGCACTTAGAGCATGTGAATATTGTTAAATAAGTAATGAGGAAACATAGGCAACAACAAAGTGAGTAAGATATGTAGTATGTTGCATGATAGTAAGTGTGAAGATGAACAGTCAATCAGGGAATGAAGATAGAATACGTAAGTGGTGACTTTGCAGTTTGGGGGCTGCTGCACTGAGAAAGGATTATTTGAACACAGACTGGAAGGATGACCAAGCAGTGCCTGAGCCTTTTATTGATGTTCAGATAGCACCAAAAAATTCTGGGGCTGTATCCCTGATTCTTAATTGTGAAGGATACTTCCCCCAAATTATCAATTAAGGGATATGCTTAACAAATTGCATCCTATATTGTGCTGTGGTATAAATTCAGTTAAGCCATTCAGTCATGTCCAACTCTTTGAAACCCCATGGACTGCAGCATGCCAGGCTTCCCTGTCTTCACCAACTCCCAGAGCTTACTCAAACTCATATCCATTGAATTGGTGATGCCATCCAACCACCTCATCCTCTGTCCCCTTCTCATCAGAGAAGATATCAGAGTCATCTTCTAATGTGATCTCAGAGACCAGTGAAAAGGCCCTGCACCTTGAGGGACAAGGTCATTTCTGGAATAGTCCTTTATAATAGCAACACAATTACTGTGTGTCTCTGAGTTGACTTATGGCTTATAAGGGTCATTTGCAGTCTTTATCTCATAGATAAAGGTGCTGGCTCCAGGGCCTGTACACAATGAGACCAAATTCTGCCCTTGACTGTCTCTTGAACCACACCTGGTTGAAATCCTTTTGTCTTGGGAGTGGAATGGGCATGAATTTAACTGTCCCTTGAATGAAAACAATCATGACTGGCCACACGTTTACTGCTCTGACCCTACAGAAAGGTGCCCTATCTTTAGTCCTATGAGATAAGGACTGCGTATTTCCCTTATAGGCCATAAGTCAACTCAGCGACACACAGTAATTGTGTTGCTATTATAAAGGACTATTCCAGAAATGACCTTGTCCCTCAAGGTGCAGGGCCTTTTCACTGGTCTCTGAGATCACATTAGAAGATGACTCTGATACTGCCTCTGATGAGAACGGGACAGAGGAGGATATGGTTGGATGGCATCCCTGACTCGATGGAACCTCAAAGGGTTCTTTAGATGCTGGAATGCTTGAAGAGCAATTTCATTTTAGTTTATCCATCCTATGCTGTCTGAGAATTATCTTTCTTATGCTTCCATGGCCCATAGTTTAGGGATATGTTTAACAATTGTCATCCTTACGGTTGTGACGTGGAGTAAAGAACACAGGCCTGGGAGGCTAAAGAGCCCTCGGCTCTGTCATTATCTCCCGAGTGTCTATGTGCATCACAGCCTCTGGCTCTGGCTCTCATTTCTCTGTCTATAGAATGAGGATGTAGAAGGTAAACACACACACACACACACACTCCACTCTTGCTTTATGGCTTGCCTTCTCTGGACCAGGCATATCACATATATTCTCTCATTTTAAAATCACAGCCATGTTGAGTTAGTATGGGAGGGAGTGGGAAGAGATAGAGCAGGCCTGGTCATAGACCTGTTTCCAGCCATTAAGCTGCAACGACTTAGGCTTTCTAAGAATCTTTGCAGGACTGTGACTCCCTGATTTTAGAGAACATAGGGCCTTTTCAGCCTGGCTTTCCAGGGAATAGTGCCCTTGACTACCCCCTTTCTACAGCTTGAGTTGCAGGTAAGTGCTCTTTTCCTTCAGTGTCGAGCTCATGGGTTTTAGCCCAGCTCTGGAGACCCTCTGGCAAAAGGAAAACACAAGGACAGATTGGCATGCAAGTGACAGAAGCTGTACAAGGCCATCCTCCTTTCATCATCTCCTCCCTGGGGGGAGACCAGACTAAACACAGAAACAGTACTTCAGAGGAGGAGCCAGAGGCCTCCCAAAGTGACTCACTCGATTTCAATGGAAGCCTGGGTCACCCGGGGATCAGGAGTTATCCTGACACCATTCTTGGGAAGCCCTTTCCCAGGGCAGTGCAGAGGGAAGACGGGTGATGTGGTCTCAGACGACAGACACTGTGAGTGTGTGTGTGTGTGTGTGTGTGTGTGTGTGTGTGCGCGCGCGCGCGCGCGCGAGTGTGAGTGAGTGAATAGCACAGCCTCTAATTCTCTACATGGACTCGGGCAGATTGCTTCTTCAGTGATAGCAAAGAGGGCACGGGGGCTGGTGTCAGGTTAGCAGGCAGCTTAGAGTTCTGGAGTGAGGCAGGCAGCCTTTGAACCCCCATGCTGCCACTTGTCAGGGGTGTAGGGGATACGAGCTTCCAATCAAGCTTAGTATGTAACCTAGAGTTCCTTGGCTCCAACCTTGATTCTGGACTGGAAGACGAGGCACTGGGCTCTGCTCCACGCTGACTGTGTGTCAATCAGCAATCACTTAACTCCTCTGGGTCTCACCCTCCTCAGCTGTAAAGTGCACAGCCTAGTAAAGGTCATTGTGAGAACTGAGGGTCATGTATACAAAGCGTCTCATACACAGTAGGCCCTCAGGATCTATTAGGACCAAATCACTGCTCCTCTCCACTCAGCCTGGGTCAGACTGTCCAAGAGATGCTTCAGGACCACGTCTGAGCCCACATCATTTAGGCCACAGGTCTATTATAAACCACACCACAGGCAGAGATTAGTTTGCAACTCCCCAACTCTGTAGGCTAAGTTATCCAAGACTAGAAACAAAGGAATACAAGCTGGGATTCCATGGCGCTAAGCAGGGGTGCTGAGGGGTTCTGCAACACCACAGGCATGTCACAGAAAGATGATATGGCTATAACACAGCGATTCAATAATGCCACAGCCCAAGTGGACAATAGACCTTGCTCTCACGAAGAGCAGACCTCAGATTCATCTGGGTCTAGGAATCAGATGGCTTCCCCTGGTTGACATCCCAAAGCTGGGGCTTTACATAGTCACACAAGAGAGTAAGAGTTCCCTACATCGCTTTCTGCTTTAGTTTTTTTTTTCCTTTTATACTTGACTCAGGCAAAGCAAAGCAAAAGGAGTTCAAAAAGTCATGCTTACTGTTGTTACATTTTCCGTTGAGACCCAGACAAGTCAGAGAAGAAACACATGCTTATCAGATGCCTCCTTCTGAAGGGCTGAGCAAGTGACGTGTACTGGCAGTAAGAAAAATAGACACTTTCTTGTCTTGTGGAGTTTATATTCAATGTTAGGGTCAAAATCAAGTGTAGTCCATGGGTAATTCAAATACACCTCTTTATCACAATGAGTACCTCTCCAGTGAATTTATGTCAGGACTTTCATTGGCCTCCCACCTGCAGAAAGAGAGGAGACCCTTCCCGCCCCTGCCCCCCGCCCTGCCCATCCAAGTGTGAATTCATGTTGCAGAGTCACAGGGACTATGATTAGATGTTTGGGTGAAGTCCTAGCAGGATGCAGAGAATGGAGATTCCTGGGGATCAGGAGAGTTTATTGAGAGTTTTGAAAGATGAATAGGTACTTGCAGACACTCAAAGGTAAAGGGAAGGGCAGTACAGATAAGATACCTCTCTAGAGGGGAGAACCAGGCTGATGTGCTCAGAGGAACAATAAAGAGTTCAATAATGGTTAAGGCTCAGGATGTGAGGGGTAGAGTAGGTTTGAACAGTTTCCTAAATTTACTGAAGATCTGAATTATGCCCAGATCTATCTCTTATATAATTTTATGTTATCCTCACCACCTCTCTGAGTTGGGTTGTTATCCCCATTTCACAGATCTGTAAACTGAGGTTCATAGTCATGAAATTGAATTAGGTCTATCAGATGGCAAAATCCATACTTCATCTACTCTGTGTTGTAACTTTTGATATGATCCCATGCTCATACTGTCAACCAATATCATTGAGCCCTGGTACTGTTCTAGTATGAGGATACAGCTGCTAACCAGACAGGGACTGTCTTCACTGTCTTCCATTCTAATGGAGGGAGAAGGAGGGGTGTGGGAGGGATCATCTGAAAAAATGGTCATGGAAATTTTGGATAAACTAAGTGCTATGAAAAAAAAAAAAGTAATGAGTGATGGTTGGGGTGGAAATGGGGTAGAGAGGATGACTTTTCCTAGGATGGTTGGGGAAAGACTCTCTGAAGAAGTGACATTTGGGCAAGACCTGAATGATGCAAAGAAGGAAAACAGAAAGATCTGGATATATGCAGGCAGAACAAAGGGCAAAGGCCCTGGGGGTGGGCACCAGCGTTTGTGTATTCAAGGGACAGAAAGCAGCCAATGTGGCTAGAACAGAGGGAATCATGGACATACGTAAAATGAGATGAAGTCAAGAGGACAGAGAAGAGCCCATTCACGTGGTTTAGAGAAGGTAGTTAGTCCTGTACAGAAGAGGAGGGAAGGACCGAATGCGGACTAAGACTGAAGCTTTACTGTCAGAGTTACAAGGGTAGTTTCCTTGGAGAGTCAGTCTGGAGCAAAGGGAACATCCCTACCGCACCTCTTCCCTGACTTGCCCCCGAATGTGTGGCCATGGGCAAGTAACTTCCCCTCCCTGCACCTCAGCCTCCTTCCACAAAAAGAGGAGCTCATACTGCCTGCCTCATAGACCTGAAGTGAGACTAGACGCCAAGCACTGGCCATCCCTGTGCCCCTTTTAGAGAGTAAATGAAAATTCCCCCTGGGGACCATGAGTATATCCAGCAGGCTTTTGAAACTAGTCACTAGAAGGACTTGGGCAAGGCCTTGCTTATCAAACAGGTCCCCAGTCCACCTGGCAGTGCCATCCTGTCCAAGCAGTGCCCTCTCAGGGTGTACACACTACCAGGCTGCTTCTGCTAAGGGAGCTGGCTTTAGGGGCTGTGGTAGTCTTTGAATATCCCAAAGTAAGAGTCCACACTTAGATTTGGTTTCTAAAAGTAACCTAAAGCCCTTTAGAGCAGTGCTTCTCAAACTTCAATGCCTATGCACATCGCTCTGGCTAAAATGCAACTTCTGATTCAGTAGGTCTCTGGTGGGGCCTGAGATGCTGTGTTTCTTACAAGTTCCCAAAGGATACAGATCCAATGACCACACTTGGAGTGGCAAGGATTTAGAAACAAGTGGCTTTTGATGCCCAGACAATAATGAATCTTTCCCAGAAAGGTTACAAAGCAATGGTATGTTTTAGTAATTTATTATTGAGTTTATTAGATAAATAAATGTTCCTGGAGTGGCTCATGTGTTCTGGAAACAAGGAAAGAAGGAGGACTTCAGTGGGAAGCAAGCATCAGAGCAGTATTCTAGAAGTGAGTAATGGGATAACCTGAGTGAAGGGCCTGGGGATGCCTGGGGTGTTAAGGGAGCATAGGACTGGAGAGGATCAGGGACGGTCTTCTGGACAATAAGACATTTGGGCAGAGAGCGGGCTCTCAGAAGGAGAGGTCATGCAAGCGGACAGAAGTGTTGCCCAGGGCAAGGCCACCCAGCCCGATTCGGATCAGGTCTATCTGATGCAAGATTTGCTCTTGCTAGTATCTTCCATGCCACATGAATCAAGTCTTGCAAAAGAGAAGCTGCCATCTGTCCTTCTCTAGTGGTGTCAAAGCAGCTGGCCCCAGAGTGGAAAGATATCCAGGGAGCAGAGACCTCAGCATCACCTGACAGGACTGGCGATTACGAAATTCACTTCTGCACCAAACACGTTGCACACCAATGCCATCCAGGCTTTGCTTCAAGTGTCCTTCCTCCCAAAGACTCGTGACTGGGAAGTGTGATCGCCCTCCAATTGCTACTAATAATAGCTCTTACTTTTTTTTAACCACAATGAACTTTGAAACTTGGGTGGTGGTAGCTAGTCACATCAGTTGGTTATCCCTTGGGGAAGTTCATCAGAAAGTAAAAGTCCAGTGACCTGGGTGGTTCCAGTACTATAAGGGGGAAAAAAGATAGAAATTCATCTAAATAAGCACCCTTTATATGGCAAATGGGTATGTACACTTTCTTTGAATTAAGAAGAGGTGGAACATGTAAGCCTGGTATGAAACTCTGAATACATGTGACTTTGGGTAAGTCTGTTACTTCCCTCGGTCTCAGTTTCCTCATCCATTAAATGGGGGCTGAACACCTGTCTAACCTACCTTCCATACAGTAATGTTCATAAAACACTTGGTGACCAGCGTATTGTGAATTGTATGCTTTACTGTTTGCGTCTCAGTATGTGAGAAGGAAAGAGATTTAGAACAGTTAGTGATTTCTCTAGTATCCAAAGCACGTAAGCAATAATAACTCAAATTTGAAATCAAGTCTACCTCTGTAGCCCAGTACCTTTCTCCAACTTTTTATTCTCTTTGTATTAGAATTATACCCTTTTCATATGACTTCCCATTAAAGTGGGCAAGCATATTTCCCTAGCCAACCATACTGAGTTTTATCATGGACAAAGGAATGATGGGCAGAAGGGGGAAATGACAGTATGGCAGTTTGGGACTGACATATGATGAGATATCACCTGTCATATCACATTCTTGTCTGCTTACTTGCTCATTTACCATGAGAATAGTGACCAGAAGCTACCTTTCAGCTTGGCCCACGGAATGAGACAAATGGAACAGACCCACCCCTGACCCACAGCATCACTGAAACTTGTAGCCAGAACCCAGGCCACCCAGCCACCCCTCAAGCCCATGAGTTAGAAAAAAAATGCTTGTAGTTGTAAGCAACTGAGTCTTGGGAAATCTGTTACCTTGCATTATTGTGGCAATATCTTACTAATACACCTCCATGAATGAATACAGACAAAGGCATATAGGAACTCAGTAGTAGGTATTAAATTAGCCTTTCTGGGATATGAAATAACTCAGCTAGAGAGTGGACAGGGGGTTTCAGACAAGTCACAGAGCAGAACTTTAATGTTCAGCTTTCTCTGCTGGGGTTGGGAGGAATCAGAAACTAGGATTCAAATCCTCAGGCTGCTGCTTTCTAGCTGAGTGGCCTGGGGCAAGTCACATGTCTCTGGCCTTCAGATGGGGTTCTAGAACTCTTCCCTTTGCCTGAAATGGCCCCCGCCACCTTTGTCTGCCTATGAGGACCTTTGTAGACCACCTCTCTACCAAGAACTAAGACCTCCCCTCTGTTGGGTTCCAGCTACGCTTCACTGAAAGATGTTGGCCCCGTGGATACTCTGGGGTCTTGTACACATGTCTCTTTCTTACAATGGATGACAAGCTGCTTCGGGACAGGGCAACGCCTTCCACACCCTTAGACCCCAGCACCAAGTACAGCGCCTGGCACAAAATAGGTTTTCAGTAAATACTGGCTGACTTTTAACTAAACTAGATGGAATTGCCCCAGATATCATCCAGGGCTCAAGTATTTTAAAGTACACTTTCTTCATTGTTTTTAAAAAGGGTCTCAGGGCTAAATACATAAATAAAAAAGAGACGTGCTTTGAAAAACACGTCTACATAAACACATATGTATGCAAACAAACTTATGCCAAACACAACTGGGAGTTTTCTGCAGACTTGTCTCCCATTTAAGGCCTGTAATTCCCTCTTGGCCAACACTGGCTTTGGCCTGGACTGTGTTTCTCAGACTTCTGGCAGGCAGCCTGCTGGGATTGGGTTTAGGTTTAGATTTTTCTTTTCTTTTTTTCTTTCATCAGACCTGAAATTGAAGCCACAGACTTTTTGAAACCTTCTCTCAGCAGTAGCTGCCATGCTTCGTGTCACCTGCTTACCCCTCCCAGGCCATGTGGATCCATAAATGTGTCCAGAGGTCCAGTGACAAATTGATAAATGATGCATTCCTTCTAGAAAGAGACAAAGGGAGGCTGGGGAAGGAGCAGGCAATCTGGGAACTATGACCTAGGCCAGGCCTCCACTTTCCCAGAGCGGACTGTATCTGATGGGCTGCCTGCTAGGCTAGGCACCCAGGAGGGGAAACCAAGGCATGTGAAAACAAAACAAAATAAAAGGAGTTGTGCTGGTGAAACGGGTGAAGCTTGACCGAACATAAACCCTGAGCAGGCAATGGTAGCTGGCTTATTAAGGGAGCTCCAGGGCTGGGCTCAGCTCATATTTAGTTCCTGGCTCTTAATCTCTCCTGTGCACGTGACTTACCTGTCTGAACCCTGCTTCCACGTCCATCCACTGGATTATACCTACCTTGCAGGCTAAGGTAAATGAGTTTATCACAAGATGGGCCAAGCGCCTTGTAGGAAATTAATCTGTGGTGGTTTCTGTTTTCATAACAGATTTTCCAATCTGTCAGGACCTGTCTATTCTCATCCCCTCCCTGCTCCATTTGAGGTGCGGTCTCCTCTGTAGCTGCCTCTGCAGCCTCTGCTTTCAGAGTTTCAGGGCCGCCTGGAGAAATTCTCACTGCCAGTAAGTTCTTCCTTAGGCTGACTCTGAAGAGAGTCTAACAACCATCTCTCTGGAGCGTTCACCCATTGGCCATTCCCACAAAACGAGTCTACATCATCACCCCCTTCTTCATATAACATAGCTTTTAGGCCCTCCTCAAGGTGCCTCCAGAATTCTCAAGGCTTTATATATATACACACATATACTTAAGTGTGTATGTGTGTATCAGTAATTATAAGGACTACATGGGCACATATAAGGGGATGTCTAGCTATGACTTGGACGATCCAGGAGGTTTCTTAGAGGAAGGCTGTCAGTAATTACTGAGAAGTGATTGTGTAAATTCCTACAGCTAACAAGGAGGGAACAGACTCGGGGCACATCTCCTCTCCCCTGGCAATGGGGGGTGGTTGATGCCTCTAAAGTGTATCTAAAGCCAGACATCATGGATGTTGAATTTGTATTGATTTGTTATTATTTAAATATCTCTTTCCAGGCTCAGTTTCCTCAGCAGGCTTGGCCCAGGTCTTCCAACAGATGTTTTTCCATTCATCTCTTTGGTAGATCAACAGACCCTGGTTTGCACCCAGGCTCTGCTGCTCACAAGCTGGCCGACCTGCTCTCAGACCACCTCTCTGAGCCTGTGTTTCCACACTGTAAAATGGGGACTATACTGCCTATGCCCAGGGCTGATGTGTAGATTAATAAGGCACCACATATAGAAAGCCACTCAGCATGGAGCCAATGTTTGTTAGGTGTTTACCTTCTTTCTGTGCCTGATAAGGTGATGTAGGCTGATCTGATGTTAGGCTTCCATTATTCATTGATAATGTTATAATGGGATATACCTTCAAAGGCACTTGCACTTGAATTAGCACATATCAACCAGCTTGGTGGGCTTCCCTGGTGGCTCAGATGGTAAAGAATTCACCTGCAATGTGGGAGACCTGGGTTCAGTCCCTGGGTGAGGAAGATCTCCTGGAGAAGGGCAATGGCTACCCACTCCAGTGTTCTTGCCTGGAGAAGTTCATGGACAGAGGAGCCTGTCCATGAGGTCACAAAGAGTCGGACTCGACTGAGCAACTAAGCACACACACAACCAGTTCCGTGTTATGCAGGCCCTGCTCTACCCACCCTGTGCTGGGCTCAGGACTCCGGGAATGAGTGGGCACTGAGCCCAGGAGCTCAGTGTGGAGAGGAGGCACAGGTCACAGAGGCCAGCGGTGAGCACTGCGGTAAGAGTTCTGTGCACACACTGAAGGAAGACTCTGATTCCTCACGGAGTGATCAGCTGAGGCTTCACGGCAGAGGGGCAGGTGCCGCCGAGGGTGGCAGTGCCCAGCATAACAAGGAACTGCTGCGCCAACCTCCCGGCTAGCTTCTTAGGGTCAACTCTCTATCCTCCTGAACCTCACAGAGGCAAATCCTCTGCAGTTATGACTCAGACTCTGGCACTCCCCAGCCCAAATATCTGCCTCGACTGACTGCTCTCATGGTAAAATCCCCAATCTTCCCTTTGGCCCCCAAAGCCCTCCTTGATGGGGCTCCGGCTTCCTCAGCAGCCCCACGTGCCGACCAGTGGGGCCTCTGGAGGCCAGGCAGCTCTGGTCCCTCCAGGATGGGTGCCCACATGAGACCTCATCCTGCCCTCTTGGAAGACGCTAAGGCTGTGAGAGGCTGAGGAGATGGGCAGACTCACGCCTGGCTCTTGGCTACATACGGCAGGTCTCTCTGAGGAATCATGGGGAGGCTCCATGGGATTATTGACCAGAATCACGGCAGGGAACAAGCTGCATGCGAAAGGACTGAGTAGCAAGCACTCTAATGACAGGATGCTGGTTAGTGGTGGAAGGGTTACAGAAGCCAGCAAGAGAGGTCAAGGCAACCTGGGGGTAGGTGAGCGGGAAGCCTGTGCTGCTCTTGGGGTCAAGGGCTAAAAAGGAACACACATGCTCCGGGAGACTGGAGAGCTGGCCCCAGGGAAGAGCAGCCCGGGTCCTGTGGCTCTTGGGGTCACAGCCAATGCCAGACTTCAGAAGAAAGGGACAGACACCTGGTCTCTCTCTCCTCCAAGACTCTCTCTCGCCTGCTTTAGACTTCCTTTGGCCAGATTCAGCTAGAATTTAGTCTAGAGGGGTCTGGGTGATGGCATTCTTAGGCGTTAGCCCTCTGGGGCTCAGGGCAAGCAGAGTATGGAAAAATTGGATGGGAACGACCATAAGGAAAGAATTACCCTCACAGCAGGTGTCCCGGAATCCTACAGGAACAGTGAGAACAGCCAACCCTAAGAGGGCCAGCTCTTCCCCAAGAAAAAGAATTCCATGTACGGGGAAGAGGGCACCTGGCTGACAGGCAGCTTTCCCAACCAGGCCACAGTGTTCACATAGCATTCGGATCCTGTACCAAAGCATCTGCCAGAATAGTCCACATGGCCACAGACATCTCATACCTTGGCCCATGCATAGCTGTAGAGGGCAAACTGTCATTATACTATGTTCCTGGCCTTCACCCATCTTCCCTTCTCCTTCCTCAGGACCAAGACCTGGACATGCAACAGGGGACTTTGGTGTCCCCTCCATAAAAAAGGCAGAAATGATTCAGATCCAGTCATAGAAATAGGGATAAGAATAATAGGGAGAGCAATACTATGTTATTGTTATTGCTATGACAATCACACAGTTAAGCTCTTCCCATGTGCCATGGACTATGCTCATTCTATCAAGTTATATAGTCTTCTCCCAGACTCTAGGAGGTGGTAGTCATGGGTGTTCCCATTTAAAAGATGGGAAGACCCAGAACACTTGAGTAGATTGCTGAGGTCTCTCAAGTCAAGCCCAGATTTGCTGGCTGCAAGGCCAGACTGTCAACTACCATGGAGAACTGTTCTCAAAGCCACCTGGAGCCACAAATGAGTGTGCGAGGGAGAGAGCATTTGTGCAAATCTTCAAGGTCAAAGGGTCCATCAGAGTTTGCCTTCCAGACTGGTCTTGTAGCCCTGGCCTTGCAAATGCTGTGTCGTCCTGAGCACATCCAGGTTTCTCTCACTGGCGGGCCTTTCCACAGGCTGCTTCCCTTTGCCTGGGACACCGCCTTCCCCTTTAGTTATTCTCCTAACTAGTCGCTCAGTCATATCTGATGCTTTGCAACCCTATGGACTGTAGCCCACCCTGCTCCTCTGTCCAGGCAAGGATTCTCCAGGCAAGAATACTGGAGCAGGTTCCCATCTCCTTCTCCAGGGGATCTTCCTGACCCAGGGATCAAATCTGAATCTCCTGTGTCTCCTGCATGGCAGGTATGTTCTTTACCACTGTGCCACCTGGAAGCCTGCCTAAACCTGTCATCCGTGCCAGTTGCTGAGTCTTGTCGGACTCTTTGCAACCTCATGGACTGTAGCCCATCAGGCACCTCTGTCCATGGGATTTTACAGGCAAGAATCCTGGAGTGAGTTGCCATTTCCTTCTACCTCGGTTTACTGCTGCTTGCTCCACAAAGCCCTGCTACACCTCCCAAGTCACAGCCCTTTGTCCTGTGGCACCCCCCTGCCAACAACTCTCCATGTGGTCCTGAGCATTGGTTCGTCTATTCCACCAGAGTACCAACCCTGCAAAGGCTGAAACATACCTGTCTGTCTTACCCCTGTGTCCTGAGAGCCCAGTCTAGCACCTTGCACATAAAGGGTGCATGAGAGCAAGTGGCAAATGTAGATGGATGCTGGCCGACTTGGCCACCCAGAGTCTGGAGCTGCAGCCACACATGAGAGCTGCACCCAGTGTAGAGAGCAAGCCACACATGAGAGCTGCACCCAGAGTCTGGAGCTGCAGCCCACACATGAGAGCTGCACCCAGTGTAGAGAGCAAGACAGAGGGGGTGTCCCTCCTGTGACCTGAGGTGACAGCAGCCAGGATGTCAAGGAGGGCCTCCCAGAGTGAGGCCCGCTGAGCTGAGATCCTCCCGTGGAAGGTTGCTGATGGCCCCAAAGGAAGAGAGGTGTTCCAGGCAGAAGGAAGAGCAGGTGCAGAGGCTCGAGGGAATGGAAATGCGCGGAGGGTCCCTGAGAGGGAAGGGCAGGAGGGGCGATGGGAGGGAAGAACGGGAAGGTCCCTAGCACCTAAGCATTTGACACGGTCCAAATGAAAAGCAGAGTAAAATGCTGGAGAAAAGAACAAATCCAAGCCTCTTCCCACCCCATTCTTTTCCTCTTCATCCAAGCCTGCTCTTGGCAACTCCTCATCATGGAGGGACCGGTCTCTGAGAACAGCTTGAGGCAGGAGTCCTGGAGGGGTGGGATTCTGATTGATCAGGATCCAGACCCCCCAGGGGAAGGGAGGTCAGAGACACTGTTCTAAGTGCTTCATGTCTTTAATCCACACTCATTGGTCTCTACAGTGTGTAGTAAATAGATTCTGTTATTCCACCAGTTTCGCAGGTAGGGAAACTAAGGCACTAAGAGGCCAAGATCTGCCCAGAATCTTACAGCTAGTACACTGGGTGAAGGAACCATGCTTTGAATGCAAACAAACTGCCTCCAAGCAGTGTGGGAGCTTGACCACCTATCCTGTGGCCTCGCCCCTGTATGAAACACTTACTGTGAGAAAGTACAAAGCAAGCATGTTCCATCCTCACTTCATCCGCCTGACATTCCTGAGATGTGTTACAGGTCAGCCCTATTCTAGAGATTGGTATAGCCTCATTTAGACTAAGACTTCACATTTCTCAGGAGGAATCTTCTTACTAAAGTGCAAAAGTTGGCTTTAACATTTATTCAAGGAAGGGTCTATGCGGAATAAACCAGACCTGAGAACAAGGCAGGTTTCCTGCCCATTGCCCCAACTCAAGCACAAGGAGCCCGGATGGTTGCTACCAGGCAGTGTAGACAACTCAGGATTAAAGCTGACAGCCAGGAGGTCTCCTTCTTTGAGCTGGGGGAAGGAGAAAGGAGATGGTTTGGTGTCAGTGGTCCTAGAATCAATAACATTGCCACTACTACCAGACCCTGCCTAGCTCTATGACCTCGGGCAAGTCCTTAAGCCTCTGTGCCTTAATTTCCCCATGTGAGAGAGATGGTGTCTCCTTTGTAGAACTGTTATAAGGATTCAATGAAATGTGAGAGGGATATCTAAAGCCTGGTATGTAATCACGAATGTTAGTGTTAAGATGAATAACTGAGGCTCACAAAAGGAATCAGCCCAAGGTCTCACCCAGCGTCCTTTCTGCATGAACTCTACTTTTGGTAGCTTCCATTTTCATCGATGACTCTAGCACTCTGGCAGTTCCTGCAGTTTAAAACCAGAATCCAGAGTCTTCTTTGATTGGCAAATATTCACTGATGTGTGGTCTATTACCTAAGCTGCATCCCCACCATATCTGGCCCCTCCTGTCTCCCCTCTACCCAACTCAATAGCCTTCTCAAGAGCCACAGGTCAGCAAGGTGCCTAGGACTTTATAGGCACTCAGTAAATGTTGAATGAATGGGGTCATGCTCTCTCCAGACACTTTCCTTCTTCATCTGCCCTTCCCCTGTAAAATCCTCTAATCCTGAGATGACATTAAATGCCTTGTCATGCACATACTACCGGCCCCTGTGTGGTCCATCTGCCCAGCTGACTAACTACCATCCTTTCCTCCTATATCCTTCATTAATTCTCATCCTTTACCTGCCTTTGCTCATTCTGTTCCTTTGCTAAGGATACCCTTCCCTTCCTTCCCAGGTCCAGTTGGAAAATTTCTAGTCATTTTTAAAAACACTGTTTATGGGAACCTCCCTGACAGTCCTGTGGTTGGGACTCTGAGATTCTACTCACTGTAGGGGGTGCAGGTTTGATCCCTGGTCAGGGAACTAAGATCCTACAGGCTGCTCAATGTGGCCAAAAACAAAACAAAAAAACCACTCTTTATTCATTTCACAAATATGTACTGAGGGCCCACAATGTGCCAGGTGCTGTTCTAGACCCTGAAGCTACATCAGGGAGCAGAATAGAAGTCCCTGACCACCCAAAGCCTGTAGCCTTCTGACTACCTGGCCACAAGAACATCTAACCTAGTTAGAGGATAACTAGGGAGTAGGGGAGGGTGTCCGCAGCTCCAGCAGCAACCCCTTCCGAGAACTCTTTTCCTAACACCCCCTCTTCCATCCTCAGCAGTGTCCACCTCCTCCCTGGTATCCCCTCTGTACCAGGACACTGCCTGAAAGGGTCTATTTATGGGTCTGTTTGTCTTCCCTGGTGATTCAGAGGGTAAAGAGTCTGCCTGCAATGTGAGAGACCTGAGTTCGATCCCTGGGTGGGGAAGATCCCCTGGAGAAGGAAATGGCAACCCACTCCAGTATATGTTTACCTTCTTTCTGTGCCTGATAAGGTGATGTAGGCTGATCTGATGTTAGGCTTCCATTATTCATTGATAATGTTATAATGGGATATACCTTCAAAGGCACTTGCACTTGAATTAGCACATATCAACCAGCTTGGTGGGCTTCCCTGGTGGCTCAGATGGTAAAGAATTCACCTGCAATGTGGGAGACCTGGGTTCAGTCCCTGGGTGAGGAAGATCTCCTGGAGAAGGGCAATGGCTACCCACTCCAGTGTTCTTGCCTGGAGAAGTTCATGGACAGAGGAGCCTGTCCATGAGGTCACAAAGAGTCGGACTCGACTGAGCAACTAAGCACACACACAACCAGTTCCGTGTTATGCAGGCCCTGCTCTACCCACCCTGTGCTGGGCTCAGGACTCCGGGAATGAGTGGGCACTGAGCCCAGGAGCTCAGTGTGGAGAGGAGGCACAGGTCACAGAGGCCAGCGGTGAGCACTGCGGTAAGAGTTCTGTGCACACACTGAAGGAAGACTCTGATTCCTCACGGAGTGATCAGCTGAGGCTTCACGGCAGAGGGGCAGGTGCCGCCGAGGGTGGCAGTGCCCAGCATAACAAGGAACTGCTGCGCCAACCTCCCGGCTAGCTTCTTAGGGTCAACTCTCTATCCTCCTGAACCTCACAGAGGCAAATCCTCTGCAGTTATGACTCAGACTCTGGCACTCCCCAGCCCAAATATCTGCCTCGACTGACTGCTCTCATGGTAAAATCCCCAATCTTCCCTTTGGCCCCCAAAGCCCTCCTTGATGGGGCTCCGGCTTCCTCAGCAGCCCCACGTGCCGACCAGTGGGGCCTCTGGAGGCCAGGCAGCTCTGGTCCCTCCAGGATGGGTGCCCACATGAGACCTCATCCTGCCCTCTTGGAAGACGCTAAGGCTGTGAGAGGCTGAGGAGATGGGCAGACTCACGCCTGGCTCTTGGCTACATACGGCAGGTCTCTCTGAGGAATCATGGGGAGGCTCCATGGGATTATTGACCAGAATCACGGCAGGGAACAAGCTGCATGCGAAAGGACTGAGTAGCAAGCACTCTAATGACAGGATGCTGGTTAGTGGTGGAAGGGTTACAGAAGCCAGCAAGAGAGGTCAAGGCAACCTGGGGGTAGGTGAGCGGGAAGCCTGTGCTGCTCTTGGGGTCAAGGGCTAAAAAGGAACACACATGCTCCGGGAGACTGGAGAGCTGGCCCCAGGGAAGAGCAGCCCGGGTCCTGTGGCTCTTGGGGTCACAGCCAATGCCAGACTTCAGAAGAAAGGGACAGACACCTGGTCTCTCTCTCCTCCAAGACTCTCTCTCGCCTGCTTTAGACTTCCTTTGGCCAGATTCAGCTAGAATTTAGTCTAGAGGGGTCTGGGTGATGGCATTCTTAGGCGTTAGCCCTCTGGGGCTCAGGGCAAGCAGAGTATGGAAAAATTGGATGGGAACGACCATAAGGAAAGAATTACCCTCACAGCAGGTGTCCCGGAATCCTACAGGAACAGTGAGAACAGCCAACCCTAAGAGGGCCAGCTCTTCCCCAAGAAAAAGAATTCCATGTACGGGGAAGAGGGCACCTGGCTGACAGGCAGCTTTCCCAACCAGGCCACAGTGTTCACATAGCATTCGGATCCTGTACCAAAGCATCTGCCAGAATAGTCCACATGGCCACAGACATCTCATACCTTGGCCCATGCATAGCTGTAGAGGGCAAACTGTCATTATACTATGTTCCTGGCCTTCACCCATCTTCCCTTCTCCTTCCTCAGGACCAAGACCTGGACATGCAACAGGGGACTTTGGTGTCCCCTCCATAAAAAAGGCAGAAATGATTCAGATCCAGTCATAGAAATAGGGATAAGAATAATAGGGAGAGCAATACTATGTTATTGTTATTGCTATGACAATCACACAGTTAAGCTCTTCCCATGTGCCATGGACTATGCTCATTCTATCAAGTTATATAGTCTTCTCCCAGACTCTAGGAGGTGGTAGTCATGGGTGTTCCCATTTAAAAGATGGGAAGACCCAGAACACTTGAGTAGATTGCTGAGGTCTCTCAAGTCAAGCCCAGATTTGCTGGCTGCAAGGCCAGACTGTCAACTACCATGGAGAACTGTTCTCAAAGCCACCTGGAGCCACAAATGAGTGTGCGAGGGAGAGAGCATTTGTGCAAATCTTCAAGGTCAAAGGGTCCATCAGAGTTTGCCTTCCAGACTGGTCTTGTAGCCCTGGCCTTGCAAATGCTGTGTCGTCCTGAGCACATCCAGGTTTCTCTCACTGGCGGGCCTTTCCACAGGCTGCTTCCCTTTGCCTGGGACACCGCCTTCCCCTTTAGTTATTCTCCTAACTAGTCGCTCAGTCATATCTGATGCTTTGCAACCCTATGGACTGTAGCCCACCCTGCTCCTCTGTCCAGGCAAGGATTCTCCAGGCAAGAATACTGGAGCAGGTTCCCATCTCCTTCTCCAGGGGATCTTCCTGACCCAGGGATCAAATCTGAATCTCCTGTGTCTCCTGCATGGCAGGTATGTTCTTTACCACTGTGCCACCTGGAAGCCTGCCTAAACCTGTCATCCGTGCCAGTTGCTGAGTCTTGTCGGACTCTTTGCAACCTCATGGACTGTAGCCCATCAGGCACCTCTGTCCATGGGATTTTACAGGCAAGAATCCTGGAGTGAGTTGCCATTTCCTTCTACCTCGGTTTACTGCTGCTTGCTCCACAAAGCCCTGCTACACCTCCCAAGTCACAGCCCTTTGTCCTGTGGCACCCCCCTGCCAACAACTCTCCATGTGGTCCTGAGCATTGGTTCGTCTATTCCACCAGAGTACCAACCCTGCAAAGGCTGAAACATACCTGTCTGTCTTACCCCTGTGTCCTGAGAGCCCAGTCTAGCACCTTGCACATAAAGGGTGCATGAGAGCAAGTGGCAAATGTAGATGGATGCTGGCCGACTTGGCCACCCAGAGTCTGGAGCTGCAGCCACACATGAGAGCTGCACCCAGTGTAGAGAGCAAGCCACACATGAGAGCTGCACCCAGAGTCTGGAGCTGCAGCCCACACATGAGAGCTGCACCCAGTGTAGAGAGCAAGACAGAGGGGGTGTCCCTCCTGTGACCTGAGGTGACAGCAGCCAGGATGTCAAGGAGGGCCTCCCAGAGTGAGGCCCGCTGAGCTGAGATCCTCCCGTGGAAGGTTGCTGATGGCCCCAAAGGAAGAGAGGTGTTCCAGGCAGAAGGAAGAGCAGGTGCAGAGGCTCGAGGGAATGGAAATGCGCGGAGGGTCCCTGAGAGGGAAGGGCAGGAGGGGCGATGGGAGGGAAGAACGGGAAGGTCCCTAGCACCTAAGCATTTGACACGGTCCAAATGAAAAGCAGAGTAAAATGCTGGAGAAAAGAACAAATCCAAGCCTCTTCCCACCCCATTCTTTTCCTCTTCATCCAAGCCTGCTCTTGGCAACTCCTCATCATGGAGGGACCGGTCTCTGAGAACAGCTTGAGGCAGGAGTCCTGGAGGGGTGGGATTCTGATTGATCAGGATCCAGACCCCCCAGGGGAAGGGAGGTCAGAGACACTGTTCTAAGTGCTTCATGTCTTTAATCCACACTCATTGGTCTCTACAGTGTGTAGTAAATAGATTCTGTTATTCCACCAGTTTCGCAGGTAGGGAAACTAAGGCACTAAGAGGCCAAGATCTGCCCAGAATCTTACAGCTAGTACACTGGGTGAAGGAACCATGCTTTGAATGCAAACAAACTGCCTCCAAGCAGTGTGGGAGCTTGACCACCTATCCTGTGGCCTCGCCCCTGTATGAAACACTTACTGTGAGAAAGTACAAAGCAAGCATGTTCCATCCTCACTTCATCCGCCTGACATTCCTGAGATGTGTTACAGGTCAGCCCTATTCTAGAGATTGGTATAGCCTCATTTAGACTAAGACTTCACATTTCTCAGGAGGAATCTTCTTACTAAAGTGCAAAAGTTGGCTTTAACATTTATTCAAGGAAGGGTCTATGCGGAATAAACCAGACCTGAGAACAAGGCAGGTTTCCTGCCCATTGCCCCAACTCAAGCACAAGGAGCCCGGATGGTTGCTACCAGGCAGTGTAGACAACTCAGGATTAAAGCTGACAGCCAGGAGGTCTCCTTCTTTGAGCTGGGGGAAGGAGAAAGGAGATGGTTTGGTGTCAGTGGTCCTAGAATCAATAACATTGCCACTACTACCAGACCCTGCCTAGCTCTATGACCTCGGGCAAGTCCTTAAGCCTCTGTGCCTTAATTTCCCCATGTGAGAGAGATGGTGTCTCCTTTGTAGAACTGTTATAAGGATTCAATGAAATGTGAGAGGGATATCTAAAGCCTGGTATGTAATCACGAATGTTAGTGTTAAGATGAATAACTGAGGCTCACAAAAGGAATCAGCCCAAGGTCTCACCCAGCGTCCTTTCTGCATGAACTCTACTTTTGGTAGCTTCCATTTTCATCGATGACTCTAGCACTCTGGCAGTTCCTGCAGTTTAAAACCAGAATCCAGAGTCTTCTTTGATTGGCAAATATTCACTGATGTGTGGTCTATTACCTAAGCTGCATCCCCACCATATCTGGCCCCTCCTGTCTCCCCTCTACCCAACTCAATAGCCTTCTCAAGAGCCACAGGTCAGCAAGGTGCCTAGGACTTTATAGGCACTCAGTAAATGTTGAATGAATGGGGTCATGCTCTCTCCAGACACTTTCCTTCTTCATCTGCCCTTCCCCTGTAAAATCCTCTAATCCTGAGATGACATTAAATGCCTTGTCATGCACATACTACCGGCCCCTGTGTGGTCCATCTGCCCAGCTGACTAACTACCATCCTTTCCTCCTATATCCTTCATTAATTCTCATCCTTTACCTGCCTTTGCTCATTCTGTTCCTTTGCTAAGGATACCCTTCCCTTCCTTCCCAGGTCCAGTTGGAAAATTTCTAGTCATTTTTAAAAACACTGTTTATGGGAACCTCCCTGACAGTCCTGTGGTTGGGACTCTGAGATTCTACTCACTGTAGGGGGTGCAGGTTTGATCCCTGGTCAGGGAACTAAGATCCTACAGGCTGCTCAATGTGGCCAAAAACAAAACAAAAAAACCACTCTTTATTCATTTCACAAATATGTACTGAGGGCCCACAATGTGCCAGGTGCTGTTCTAGACCCTGAAGCTACATCAGGGAGCAGAATAGAAGTCCCTGACCACCCAAAGCCTGTAGCCTTCTGACTACCTGGCCACAAGAACATCTAACCTAGTTAGAGGATAACTAGGGAGTAGGGGAGGGTGTCCGCAGCTCCAGCAGCAACCCCTTCCGAGAACTCTTTTCCTAACACCCCCTCTTCCATCCTCAGCAGTGTCCACCTCCTCCCTGGTATCCCCTCTGTACCAGGACACTGCCTGAAAGGGTCTATTTATGGGTCTGTTTGTCTTCCCTGGTGATTCAGAGGGTAAAGAGTCTGCCTGCAATGTGAGAGACCTGAGTTCGATCCCTGGGTGGGGAAGATCCCCTGGAGAAGGAAATGGCAACCCACTCCAGTATTTTTGCCTGGAGAATCCCCATGGACAGAGGAGCCTGGTGGGCTACAGTCCATAGGGTCGCCAAGAGTTGGACACGACTGAGCACCTTCACTTTTTCTTTTCTTTCTTGCCAAAGATGCCTAGGACTGTGTTGTAACTGTATCATGGTGTCTGAAGTCTTCGTTGGAAGCAAGAAAAGAAAGAGATTCCTGGGAGGTGGGACAGGTTTGGTTTCAGGGAGGAGGTCGTGATGCTATTGGCAAATGTGAACTCACCCCTCCACACCCATAGAGCTCACTCCCTGGCCGGAATTCTGCCTCAGCTCTTGAAATGACCAAAACCCAACTCTGGCACTCTTTAACCCTACTGGAGAAGATGCTCAACACTTAGAGTGCTTCTGTGGCTCTCAGCCTCCCCTCCTCGGTCTCCCCAGGGCATCAGTGAGCTTAATAGAGGAGCCAGGCAGTAGAACAAAATGAGCATGAACCCTTGGCCTTTCACAGAGAAGGGATGTCATTTAATGCCACCATCTCCCCACAGTGGTATTACTAACCTCCTTTCAGATGAAAAAATCTAGAGATCAGAGGTTAAGTGATGTGCCCACAGTCACCAGCCAGTGGCGGATTTCCCCAAAATTACAGGAGTGCTCAGGAAAGGGTACTGTCATAGCATCCTAGAATGTTCCTTCAAAGATGTTTGTAATCATGTGATTGTCAGTTCTCCCCCAGGCCCCTCCCATAGATGGCAATCTCCTTGGAGTCAGAATGTGTCCTTTCTGCTGCCTCTCATATCTCTGATGCCCTGATCCTGTCTGCCATATAGTCACACTCATGACACGTGCTGATGAAACACGTGAGTCCATACAGGAAGCATCATCTCGGCCTCCCTGGCCTTTTACAGATTAAGCCCAGAGGATGGAAGTGACTTGGCCTCAGCTTGCATTAGGGCTGGGTCTTCTGCTGCCCCAATTCCTTTCTCCCTCCCTTCCCTTCATCAGGAAGATGAGGACTGCAGCACTTTAGGTGCTCAGAGTCCCAGGGGTGTCTCTAAAGAGAAAGGATCATAATTCCCTGCAGAACCAGTGGAAGACACATGGTAGTAGGGAGGAAACCATCCTTCCAGACTGCACCAAGACCACACTGGAAATTGGAATCAGCCCCTATCCTCTGCCTCCCTGACTGCTGACTCAGTAAGTAATGACCGAAAAGTACTTTGCAAATGAACAGGTGTCTCAGAAGGAGAAGCCAGTTATTTCATCCCAGCTCTGGGCTCACCAAAACCATGCAGACTCTCTTCCACCACCCACTCATCCATCATCCCCCCATTCATACTGAGACAGTGGGTGGTGGTCATCAGCCAGGAATGCCACTCACTGCTGTGTGACTTTGGGCAGAATTCTTCATATCGCTATGCCTTGGTGCTCTTTCATAAAATGGGCACAATAACAGTATTCATCTCAGAGGAGTGGTAAAAGAATTTGAATTAATATACGTAAATGACTCAGAGCAGTGTCTGGCACACAGTATGGGCTACAGAAGTGTGGGTTTCTATTACTCTGCGCTAAAACACTGAGAATATACCTCACTGTCTCACTGGCTCCTCTCCTGTGGCTTCTCTTGTGTTCTTACGGATGCCAAGGCTCTGAACAAACACCCACTCCTCCCCTGGGTACCAGTACTGTCTCAGGTACTCAAGGTCAGTGCTCCAGCGATTCTCTCCTTCTTGTCCCCACCATCAATGTTTGCCTTCAGACTTGATAATCCTTATCAGCATACACACACACACACACACACACACTCATCTCCTGAGCCCACATCCTCCTCCAGCTACTGTCCTGCTACTTTGTTCCTCTTTAGAGCAAAAACACTCAAAAAAGTTGAATATACATACCACCTTCAAATCCTCTTCTCTCTCTAGCTCTTGGAGTCACTCCCAGAAGTGCTCTTGCTTAAGTCACAGCAACTTTTCACCATAAATCCAATGGTTGAGTTTCAGTTTAGATCTTAATGGTCCCCACAGCAACAGGTGACACACCAGTCACCTCCTCCTTCATGAAGTCCTTTCTGCCCTTGGCTTTTACAGCCTATGGTCTTCTGAATGCCCTGCTATCTGGGTGACTTCACCCCAGTCTGCCTTGTATTTCCTCCATATCTGCCCAAGCATTTTACAGAAGGTCCAGGATTCAGCCCTTAGTCTTCTCTTCTATAACTGCCCTCACGCCTATCTCATCTCCTACAGCCTCCTGGCTTCAAATACCATCTCCCCACAGTTGGGTCCCAGTGTCTACCGCCAGCCCAGGCTCTCCCGTGCCAACTCAGCACCTCCACGTGGATGTCCTGACGCATCTCACATGGCCTAAAACATCATGAGGTTGATAAAGATCAGCTTCCTGACTCCTGCCTCACCAAACATCCCCCACCTGCTTCTCTTGCCACCTTTCCCATCTTGGATAATGATAGCTCAGTCTTTCCCTTTGCTTGGGTCCAAATCCTAGGAGTCATTCTTAACTCCTCTCACTTTTCCACACGGCCTTTCCAATCTGTCAGCAAATACTGTTGGCTCTCCCCGCAAAAGAGGTTCAGAGTCTGACCACGCCTTAACCATCCCTTGCTGCCCAAATCCGGGCGCCATTGCCTCGCCCCTGAGTTTTCATCAGTTCTCCACAGGAGTCTCCCTGTTTCCATCCTTGTCCTCCTTGGCTGTTTTGGGCACAGTCCCCAGAGAAATCCTGCTAACATAAGAGACCGGTCATATGACTCCTCTGCTCAGAACCCTCCAATGGCTCCCGTTACGAACAGAATAAAAGGCAGAGTCACCAGAGGAGCCCCTCAGGTCCGGTAGGACTGCGCCTGCCCCCGCCCCCTCCGCCTTGCTCCTGAGGCCCGTCGGGCCTGGCGCACTGCACCCTGGGAGGCGGCCTCGGCAGCCCAGCTTGGCTCACGCCTTTGCTCCAGGCCACCTTCTCAGGGAGGCCCAACCGGACACGGCTTCACTGTGTGCCTCTTCACCCCGCACCTCTCTCTCCCACTCTGCTCCCCGCCTCCCTGGCCCCCGGGGGCTCTCCTCCTGGGCCTGCCGTCCGCCCTGCCTGGAGCGTGCGCTCCTGGCCAGCGGCGGCCGAGGACAGCCTGGTTTCCTGCCTGTTGCGCGGAGTCAGCCCGCAGTCCGCGTCTGGTAAGTGAAGGAGGCTTCTGTTGGCTTTGTCTTCCTCTGTTTGTCGTGAGGGAAGCTGGCTCTTCATGAGAGCGTTCCTCCCAGACCCAGCCTTGCTGCAGCCCCTCAGGGGGCTTTGTCAGAGGAAAGAAGGGGAAATGACGCGAGGAGCCGCTTGGGGTCGGGCCGGGCGGTGTCAGCCGTGTTCTTCCATCTTTCTTCTCAGTGGACTGCTCCACTGGGCTCGTGTGTGGGCTCCACTCGGGAAGACACACGTCCACTCTCCTCCCGGCAGGGCTGCCTGCCCACAGACCCAGGACCCGCCGTCTTTCAGCATCCATTCAGATGCCTTTCCCTCCCCCATGAGGCCCCTCCTGCGACCCTGGTCCAGCAGCTTCTCTCTGACCCTCAGTAACCTTTCCAGCTCCAGCCTCGCCCCACCAGGTGTCCCGTGAGTCAGCAGGAGGGACTCTCTCTCACACCTCCAGACAGGGTGGAGATGGTTCCCTGGGTAGGAAGTGACCATTCCCCAGCTGCCTGCCTGGAGAATGTCTCCAGAAACTTTCCCTCCGCGTTTACCCTCGGGCAGAGAAAGCCTGCCCTCCCCAGGGCTTCCCCGTGGTGGGAGTGGCGGGACCGCACGGGACTTCTCTTCCGGGGGCTATTTCCTCAGGGAGATGGGCAGCAAGGTCTCCAGCTGGAAGCGATGATGGAGAAGGAGGGGTTGGAGCTCGAGGGATCGAGAAGAAAGTTGGACACAGTTGAGACTGGGAGAATGACCAGAAAATAAATAGCAGCTCGCCAGACACAATGAGCATGTTTGCACGTTTTTCTCTGGCTGTGGTGAATGGCACAGGTAGGGCAGCCGAAGTGGGTGGAGGGCCACTTTTAGCCAGGTTGGAGCTTTGCCCAGCAGTGCAGTGAGTCACATGGGAACAAGAGAAACTGTAGGTCAGGGAGGGACTGGGATGAAAATGACAACACAAGAGTTAAAAGACTGTCATAAGGAAACCCAGTGGCCCAAAGGCTTAAGTTTGCTGGGAAGAGTCTGACAAGAATTTGGGATTGGGACAGTCCCAGAATGTTTTTGCCAGAATGTTCAGGAACATTTTTCCCTGACCTACCCCTTTCCAGTGCAGACCTGTCTCTTCTGTCTGTTCCCATAGCACCCTGTGCTTACCTTTGCTGTATTTTAGTATTTGATGTACTTGTACATCTTCCTTCTGGACTGCGATCACTTGAAGGAAGGAACCAGGCCTCCTATTTCTTTAGATCCCAAGGCCAGACCCAAGAAAAAGCTCATTAGCAATCACTGACTGATTGACTGAATAAATCCATTTGATAGAAACCAGACCATGTTCTGTATAATAATACATCCTCACTTTTATACAGCGATTTGCAGTTTGGAAATCAATTTCACATCTATGATCTTATTTTAACTTTACAATGACCCTACAAGACAGCAGCTTATTCACTCACTCATTCATTCCTTCAACTGGGGAAGAACACTTATTCTGTCCAGAACTGTTCTAGGCACCAGAATGCAGGAGCAAATGAAACAGACAGAAGTCCCTGCTTTCGTGAAGCTTGTACTTCTACAGAAGACAACGCCTGTTTTATAGATGGGCAGACTGAGATTCCCTCAGGGAGGCTAAGCTACTCGGCAAAGCTCACAGGGCTTGAGGGTAAAAGAACCCAAATTAGGACAGAGGGCTGTCTGACTCCAAGCACAGAAAAGGCATTTTTCAGCCACACCAGTCACCTCAAGGGATGGTTGGCTCATATATGAGATGTCTTTTATTCCCCCTAACTTAACAACAAATGAAAAGGAGCCTTGGCAGAAATCCACACCCTGGGACTCCCTTGGAACTCTTTCCCTTGTCTAGTGTGTGTTTCACAAAGACGTGAGAAATACCTGCCAGGTCTCTTCTTGCCAGAGCCCACGACAGAAGCCACACAACACTGTCAGCACGGGCGTCTGCTTGTGTGCAAACCCGCAGGCATTTTTAGCAACTTTGGGGAACATAAAGAAAGCTGTTGGTTTTGTTTGCACATATTTTTCGCCTCTGCAAGAAGGCTTCTCACCAAGCGGCAGCCTCAGAGTTGTCTTTTATTTGATCTCAAGACACACAATGTCTTTATATCTCACTAGAAGCTGCAGTTGGCAGATTCCTTCACCTGCACTTGGATCCCACACACAAAAAATAAGTCTGGTAGTAAAGGTTCCTGCCTCTCGAGGTGGTTGCAGGGATTAACTGAGGTCCTGTGGAAATTTCAGCCATCTGTAAAGCTGTGTGCCCGGGGGGAGCACTGAGGGGAAGGCCAGTGGCGGCAGCCTGGGGAGGAGAGGGCTTTACAACAATCTGAAGGACCTGGGTTGGAACCCAGTTGCATCACTTATGACTGAAGAAACACTGGCAAGTAACTAATCACCCACCCTCCTCCAGCCTCAGTCTACCTTCTCCATGGGAATGGTGACACATACCCCAAAGGATTGTTCTGGTATTAACAGTACTGTGTATATAGTGTCTGACCCTGAACCTGCAAGTAGTAATTGTCCAGTAAATGGCTCAAGGTGTTCATTAGTGTCATTATTGCTATTAGTATATAAGGGGAAGTATCAACAACGGTTTTAAGAATTTTAGGTTGTGAATTCCCTGAGGCAAGCATATATGGCTGGATACCCAATGCCCCAGACTCCATCTGGAAGTTAGAAACTGCTCGTAAAGTATGGGGAACTGGATTAGATGACGTCCAAATCCCTGAGAGTGATAGCTCGGGCTTGAACAAGAACACGTGTCCACTGCACATGATTGCAGGACAGCCTTATCTTTGTGTGACTTTATGCCTCATGTAGACTTATGAGGTGGCTCAATAGTCAAATGACTCGCCTAAGTTCACAAAGCTCGTGGGTGGCAGAACAAAGCCTGGAACCCAAAGGCGACAACTGCAGAGCCCACGCCCTTAACCCCTGCCCTGCACTGCCAGGAAGAGCTCTGGTTTGAGGTTTTCCTTTTCTCTGACCTACTTGAGTTCCTGGCCCTCTGGTTGTCTCTCATACTTCCACCAGGAAGAGTCAACATCCTCTCTCTAGACACCTAAGTAAAAGGTCCGCGCGACAGCCTGTGCTGCTGTGTTGGGTACTGGCTTGTGTTGTGGTGTGTCCCCATAAAGGTGGGCTCTGGGCATGGAAAGGGAGGCCAACATCCCACATCTGTGGTCATCCCTTCCCGGGAAGTGCCCATCCCCTCTGGAAGCAGATGTCATCCCCTGCCGCCAACGGACACAGGGATATCCACTCATGCCAATCTCCTGGAAGTAAGTGCTGGCACCCAGACCTGAAGGGGAGAAGAGGTGAGGCGGACCTGCTCCAAGAAGCCCCTGTTGGGGGCGGGAGGCAGGGAGAGGCGGTGGTGCCTGGGGGTGGGGGGTAGAGACCATCATCCAGGCATATGGAGAAACCAAATTCCTCCTCTGCTCTCAAACTATCAGCCACTCACACTGAGAACATCACATGGATATTCCTGACACCCTGCTCTACAACCCCACATCTCCATGCAGATTCGTGGCTCCTCCCTCCAGGAATGGGAGAAGCTTGCCCAGCATCACATAGCCATCAGCGGTGGAGTCACCGTTGTCCTCATTCCCAGGCTCATGGTCTTCCTGTAGCATGATGTCAGGAGACGGAGATTAAATCCCAAAAGAGTTGTTTAAAGGACTATGTGAGATACGGTTTGAGCGGCACAACAACACATCCAGTAAGACATCTGTTTCTAAGGTGAGAGGCACTGAGTTTGAATTTCAGTCCTGCCACTAGGCTGATGACCTTGGACAAGTCACGTAACCTCCTAGAACTTCCAAGAGGAGGAATGCCCCTACTTTGCTGTGGGCATGAGAGGATATATATAAAGCTTTTGGCCCACTTCTGGGCAACAGTGAGAGATCACAACACATTAGCTTTCCTTCTTCCTTCATTCTCCAAACAGTTATTGCACATGAGAATGGGCCCATTTACATACAATGTCTCATTCAATACTGACAATGCTCTAAGGCAGGAATTAAGAGTCCTGTTAAGAACTGATGCTTTCGAATTGTGGTGCTGGAGAAGACTCTTGAGAGTCCCTTGGGCTGCAAGGAGATCCAACCAGTCAATCCTAAGGGAAATAAACCATGATTATTCATTAGAAGGACTGTTGCTGAAGCCAAAGCTGCAATGATTCGAAGAAGCAACTCATTGGAGCAACTCATTGAAAAAGACCCTGATGCTGGGAAAGACTGAAGGCAGGAGAAGAAGGGGGTGACAGAGGATGGGATAGTTGGATGGCATCACTGATTCAATGGACATGAATTTGAGCAAATTCTGGGAGGTAGAAAAGGGCAGCAAAGCCTGGTGTGCTGCAGTCCATGGGGTCGCAAAGAGTCAAACGTGACTTAGTGACCGAAGAGCAACAGCCTTATGCAGGTGAATGAACGCAGCACAAGAAAGGTTAGGTGACTTGTCCAAGGTCTCTTAACTGGTATCAATAAATGGGGGCCCCAATCCTCTGACTCCAGAGCCCTTGTTTTCTATACTAGTTTGTGAGATATATTTTGTTTTATTGTTGTTTTAATCAAAGGGTGGTGGTGATGATCTAGTAGTACTCTACAAATTGTGACTTCAAGTGTCCAACTGTGAGATGCCTATGGTTCTCATTATCTGCCACAGTGCCTTCCTTCCTTCAAAGAACAAGTTTCCTCCAAATACGATTCTCTTAGCACCTGCTTCAGAATTAGCAGGAGGTCTCCTCAAAGATGCAAGTTCCAAGGTCCAAGGCCCAGAGCCACTGACCCAGACAGCTCTATACCTGTCTACCTAACTTTCCAGCTGATTCTAAAACACACTTAGGTTTGAACAACACTGCCTTGAGGAGTCAGTAATCCAGTAAACACTGGTTGAACGGAGAGGGAAGACAGGTTTTAAAAAAGTAAAACTCAAACATACAAACAAGCTTGAAAAGTCATACATGTGTTAGGATCAGAGCATGGCCATCAGGGAGAAGCAGACCCTGGGCTGGCAGAAGGGGACACTGGACACTGAGAGAGCAGAATGGATGACCCCCAAGTGCCCTAGTTGTAGAATCAATGGGGGTTGAGGCCTGGGGGAACAGATATCAATGCAAGTTGTATCCCCCAGTGACAGGAAAAGTATCATGTCAGCCAGACCCCCAGCAGGTGATAGGGAAGGGCCAGGGAAGAAGGAAGAAGTCACCAAGCCTGCCCTTCTGGGAAACTGGCTGGAGGAAAAGGCAGGAGCCAGGGCTCTAGCAGAGACATTAGGCAAGATCTCCTCATAAGGCAAAAGACCAGCCTAAAGGTCGAGAGCACAAGGTCAGAGGGGAGCAGGGAGAGCTTGATGCAAACGTCTGAGCCAAAGTCTCAAGGATACAGCAGGGCAGCATCCAGAAAAGGAAGTTAAGAGAGGCCAGCGGTGGCTGCAGGGCTGCTGACGTAGGGAGTCAGGCACACAACTGAAGTCTGCAACCCCAGCCCCATACACCACCCAGTTTAGCCACTCTTTCCAGAGTGTATCACTTGCCTGAAGCACACAGGGATGTATTTCAATACTGGTCCTGCCACGAGCTGCCTGATCTCAGTCAAGTTCTTTCTTGACTCTGGACCTCCGTTCTCTGTCTGATGATCTGAGGTGAAGCTGATGTAATAATGATAGAAATAAAGTGCACGATAAGTGTAACGTACTTGAATCACCCCCAAAACCTTCCCTCCCACCGCCAATCTGTGGAAAAATCGTCTTCCACGAAACTGGTCCCTGGTGCCCAGTGGGAATTGCTGTGATACAGGAGGAACCATACTTGCTGACTCCCATGTGCCTATCAACTCCCAGCAAATTGTGAATATTAACTACTGAATCTGTGCGCAAGCCAGACCACACATGTTCCTTGAACCCATTCTCTTGCTAGTTTCTATCTGATGGGCATCTGCCCGTCTTCTGAGCCCAAGCCCAACCAGGAGACAAGTCCTTGGTGGATTTCCAACAAGGGTTTTTTCCACTGATCAGTCTGACTTGCCCTGGTTCTGCCACATGGCAATAGCGTTGCCTGGGTGACAGCAGAGAGCTCTCCTGGGGGGCAGGGGAGTATGTACAGGCTCATCTTTAGTTAATACAATAACAACAGGGAAAAAAAAGTGGGAGGAGAAAGGAGTCCTCAGCACAGAGCACTTCTTGGTGGGCTGTCCATGTTTGGGAGGAAAATAGAAGCGCTCCACTCAAGTGACAGTCGGGAGGGAGGAGGGGGTCACATGACAGCACTTGGCTGATCTGGAAAGTTATGAAATGATGGGAGCATGCTGGTCCACTCACTTGGAAAATGCAAAGGAGATAAAAACAAAGCCACACCGCAAACTGTTTCCAGGTCAGGTGGCAGCAGAAGGAAGGAACAGATTCTTGCCTATTGTGGCAAAATTGACTAAATTTTGCAAAATGATAGAAAGGGCCTCTTAAATACTCAGGGTGGCAATAGGAGGGTGGGAGAGAAAAGGGAGAGAGAAAAGGGGTCTTTGGAAGCCACCCAGCTCTGCTAAGTACATGTCCTGAGATTGAGGACAGAGTATGTCACCTCCCTGAGCCTTAGTTTCTTGGATATAAATGTGGATATCCCTGAAATTTACTAGACAATTTAAAGATAACTATATCACAACTCATAGATCCTAAGATACAGATTACTATCTCTGAAATTAGAATATGTCTTGTAATCTATCACATTTTAGAGTCTATGAGATAGTAGTATGTAGACTGTATAACAGTGAACACTCAATAACTATGAACAAATATTTTCTAGTAAACGCCAGAGGGTAAATTCAGTAGCACATCCTGCAATACAGTTAAGGCAATTCACAGAAATGCCAAGGTGGCCAGGTTGCTGAAGAATGGGAGCCACATCTTTTGTTCACGGCACACAGTTCATGATCTGTCAGGTAAACATATATACCTGAAGGGCCCTCAGAGTCATTTCAAATCTGAAGTCTAGATTTAACGGCATATCAGTTGCCATATATACCTGAAGGGCCCTCAGAGTCATTTCAAATCTGGAGTCCAGATTTAACGGCATATCAGCTGCCATATATACCTGAAGGGCCCTCAGAGTCATTTCAAATCTGGAGTCCGGATTTAACGGCATATCAGCTGCCATAACACTCGCTGTGGTTGTTCAGTGGCTAAGTCGCATCTGACTCTGCAATCTCATGGACTGCAGTATACCAGGCTCCTCTGTTCTCCACTATCTCCTGAGCCATAACACTACCACCCACCAAAGAGTTTCCTGTTCTCTGAGTCCAAGTTCAGGACATGTGATTTCTCATTATCTACAAAATGAAATCCAAAACATGTCTGATCAAACTCAGGTCATCTGCAAAGGTTAGAACCATCCAGAACCACTAAGAGTTCTTAGAACTGCTTTGCTCCCCACCTCTGGTGCTTTGTGTATACTCTTCTTTCTCCCTGGAATGCCTCCTTTTTTCTCTTCCCTCCTTTCCTTCTCCTGTGCCGGGGACATTGTATACAGCGGGACAAATTGATGAGGCTCTTTCCTGCCTGCAAATTACCAAGAACTTGGCAGGGAAGAAAGTTAGACAAGTGATAAAAACAGGGTGCCTCAGATGGTAAAGAATCTGCTTGCAGTGTGGGAGACCCAGATTCAATCCTTGGGTTGGGATGATCCCCTGGAGAAGGAAATGGCAACCCACTCCAGTATTCTTGCCTGGAGAATCCCATGCAGAGAGGAGCCTGGAGGGCTACAGCCCATGTCGCCTCAAAATAGTCGGACATGACTGAGCGACTAACACACACAAAGGTAAAAGATCCCCTGGAGAAGGAAATGACAANTGGGTTGGGATGATCCCCTGGAGAAGGAAATGGCAACCCACTCCAGTATTCTTGCCTGGAGAATCCCATGCAGAGAGGAGCCTGGAGGGCTACAGCCCATGTCGCCTCAAAATAGTCGGACATGACTGAGCGACTAACACACACAAAGGTAAAAGATCCCCTGGAGAAGGAAATGACAATCCACTTCAGTGTTCTTGCCTGAGAAATTCCATGGCCAGAGGAGCCCGGAGGGCTACAATCCATGGGGTCACAAAAGAGTCAGACACGACTTAGCGACTGAACAATGATGAGGGCAAGGACAGGGTGCAAGGAGTGCTGAGACCAGAAATGGTAAACCTGTCCTTAGCACCCGACACCACCCTGCCCTCCTCTGAGGCAGATATCAGCAACGCCTCTTTGGTGACGCCGTCTGGGACCTCTCCAATCCGGCAGACTCCTCCAAGGTGGAGGCAGCACCTGTCACTGTGGGTCTGTGAATGTCTGAATCCCATTCCTAGACCATGAGCTCCTTGAGGAGCTTACTTCCTAGCAGGACAGCAGGAACAGAATAGGAGCTCAAGAAATGCCTGCTAAATAGAGATCAATGGAAAAAAATGTTTGTCTTGTGATTGATGGATTTCTCCAAAGGACAAATCTTACCACAGATGTAAATAACAAAATGCATTTAACTCTCCTCCTCTGAGCCTCAATGTCCATATCTGTGAAATGGAAAAATTAGTTATCAGCACTTTTCTTTAAAACAAAGTTCCCATTCTCTCTCTCTCTTTCTCTCCCTCCCTCCCTTCCTCTCTCTTCTCTCTCTCTCACTACTGAAACCTTTTCTTGAAGTGAAATCTTACTCAAAGCCCAATATGTAATGCAAATAAAGTCCGAGCCTCTCTGAAGTGAGACATGACATCTGACCCCTCAAGGCTCACCTCTGCTCTCCCTGTTCCAGAAAGCAAGCAGCTGGACACCCTCTGAAGCCCTCCTGATCACTAAGGCTAAGCCAGGCTCTAATTACATCAAGTAGTCAGGTTCACTGGGAACAGATGTTACAGCTAGAAGATAATGTTCAATATTGACTGAGTGCTAATATACTTCAGAACAGCCGGTCCCTTTTAAAAATTATCTTATTTCCTCTTTTCTCTTTCCATTCCTCTCTCTTTGCCCCCAGTTCTTCATTTTCCAGTTAAAAATAATTATGTATTGTTAGCGGCCTTAAATACACTTGGAGAATGAGTTATAAATAGAAGTAAATACAAAGTGAGGTGTTTGTGTGATCCTCACAACAAACCTGTGCGGTTGGTTTTAGTGATTCTGTTTCATGACTGAGATCTGTGGGGCTCAGAGAGGAAGGGAAGTTGCCCAAGATCTTTCCAGGAAGGGGGTGGGTGCCATCCCAAATCCCACGTCCTGGGCACTTCCCCCGCCCAGCAGCACGCTCACTGAGAGGTGCAGGCTCACTAATTTATGTAACCCCAAGAAAACCCCATGAGACAAGCACTGTTGCTAGAGCCACGTCACAAGCAAGTGTTAGAGACGTGAAGTAGCTTGTCCAGAACCAGACAATCAATAAAAGCTGAACCAGCCTTCAACCAAGTCTGGGTGATGCCTAAGCCTGAGCTGGTACCCAATGCAGAGCCCCCATTCCTGTCTCCAAAGGCCTGGTTCTGACTTCCCTCCCCGCTTTGAAGAGGCTCTTGGTGCTGTTCCGGCTGGAGCTTGGGGAGATGCAGAAATGCCAGCCACAACACAGTGCCACGCAGTAGCACAAACCATGCTCCTTAAGCAAACCAGACTGCTTGCAGACAAGTCTGGGTTTCATTGCAAAATGGCTGGGTGACCTTTGATGAGTTATTTAACCTCTCTGTGTTAATTTCCTCAGCCACAAAATAGGGATTACAATTGTAGCAACCTCAGAGGGATTGTTAGGAATGAAAACTCTTAGGACAGCATCTAGCATAGATTAAGGACTCAATAATTACTAGCTCTTATTATGTGTGTATAAAATGCCTAGCAATAGCAGCTTTCTAAGTGTGTCATTACAGTTTCTGTCTTTGTCTTGGGGGATTCTACACATCCGTGGAACTTTGGACCATAGGGAAGATGGAACTGGCCATAGAACTGACTCTAGGCAGAGTCCTGATCCTATTCATCTCTCCCAGGCTGAAGGCTTCTGCTCCCTTCCAACAGAAGTTTATTCAAACCAACAGATGCTCTTAGGAGCCTACTGCATGCCAGGGTTCAGAGAAATTGGAGAGGTACAGGTTCTCCCTGCCTTACATGTGTATCTGGTAAAATATTCTTAAGACAATATATATTATTTTAACCATTCATAAGTATCCAGTGCAGTGATATCAAATATATTCTATTTTCTAACTACACTTTAAAATTTTATCGTGATAAAATAAACAATATAAAATTTAACATTTTAACCAAATTTTATGTATTTGTTTCAATGAGTGGCATTAGGTATATTCACCTTTTTGTGTGAGTCACCACCATCCATTTCCAGAACTTTCTCATGTTTCCAAACTGAAACCCTGTACAATGAAATAGTAACTCCCCATCCTCCCTCCTTAGCCCCTGACAACCGCTTTCTACTCTCTGTGTCTGTGAATCTGACTACTTTAGGAATCTCACATCATGGGAATCATAATGATATTTGTCTTTTTGTGACTGGCTTATTTTACTTAGCATCATGTCCTCAAGATTCATCTGTGCTATAGCACATATCAGAAATTCTTTGCTTTGTAAGGCTGAGTAATATTCCATTTGGTGTATGGACCACATGCCATCTATCCATTCTTCTGCTGATGGATCTTTTGGCTACCGTGATAACGCCACTATGAACGTGGGTGGGCAATTCTCCTTACCTTTGAGCTGCTTGTGGCTTCATGTGGGAATGATAGGTAGATTCATCTGTAAGTTACCCCAGATGAGCTCCTGTTTCCTCATCTGTGAAATAGGGATGCTATTACCCACGGTAGGGACTAAATGAGATGATACACTGTTTTGGACAGTACCAACATGTTGTAAACACTTGGTAAATGTGAACTCTTGCTGCAGCTACTGCCGGTGGTCCACTTGGACCCTTCCAGCAAGGTCGTGGCAGCCCACCCTCATGAACATCCCAGTGAGTTGGCCTGAAGATCACGATTTTCCAGCGAGGAAGCAGACTCAAAGAGGTCCTTGGCTGTGATGATAGAGGTGGGTGAAACGACACTGGAACGGGGCTCTGTGGCCTTCACACATAGCTCCAGAGAGCAAAGATGGTGTCAAGGCCCCGGGGAGGGAGGCACAGCCCACAACAGCCCCTCTAGATGTCTGCGGTGCTGACCTGGGAAAAGCTGACACGCTTGTCCCAACTGGCCTTAGTATCAGAGGGAAGAACTGGGAAGGCAGAAGAGAAGAAAGGTGTTTAGTGTGGAGGCAGAAGGCACAGCCTGAGTGGAAGCAAGAAGTGGGAGCAGCAGTGTCTGCAGAAGAAGTGGGAGGAGCCGGTCTGTGGGGAGCAAAGGGCGTACGTCCTGCAGGAAGGGTGGGGTCAGGTCACCCAGGGCAGTGGAGGAGGCTCAGCCCTGTCTTGTTCCAGAGCTGGGAGGGCTAGAGTAAACTACGTAAGTGGTGTTGCAGGAGATTAGTCAGGCTGGTTGGATAGGGATGCTTGCCTCACGACAGATCCCTGCTTTCAGACCACAGGCAATATTGAAAAATGGTATGTGTGTTTCTCTAACATCACATACATAGTGTGGAAAGTCAGACAGTTCTGTAAGGCCCCTTCCCCAGACCCATTCCCCTCCATCCCCAAATCTCACTACCCAGAGGCAGCCACCCATCGACTCTTTGTGACCCCATGAACTGTAGCTCACCAGGCTCCTCTGTCCATGGGATTCTCCAGGAAAGAATACTGGAATGAGCTGCCATTTCCTTCTCCAGAGATTGAACCCATGTCTCCTGACTCCTGCATTGGCAGGTGGGTTCTTTACCACTAGCGCCATCTGGGAAGCCCATTTTTTTCCATAGTTAACCCTATGTTTCTAAATCATGTGTTTATACATCTCTTCCTTCATTTTCCATGTGAAATATAGCCTAGTGACCCACTGTGATGGAAGAGAAGGATCTAGCCCTCTTCCCTACAAAGCCACTCTCCCTTACCCCAACTTCCCAATCCAATTACAAACATATTTTTTGGTTAGATTTAGCGTTTATAGTCTCACAGTCATGTAGATCACAGCTGAACCATATAATACGATGACTAAATTCCTGTTTTTGTACAAGTTATTCTTTTTTTGCTGAAATGAAGGTCTCAGTTTTTTATTTGATACGCTTCATTTTCTGAGCACATCCATCTGAGAATGTAAGTCTTTTCACAGAAGCTTCCAGCACAATAGATAATCAATCCATCTGTCCATCTTGCTTCCTTCCAGAGCCTTCAGTGCTGCTGCCTGAACTCATACACCTGCTCTCTGCCTGCTGTGGTGGTGGCTATGCCCAGCTGTGTTTCAGTGGAGCCCCTGAGGCCAGACAGGTGACCAGGGTCAGAGCCATCTTGGCCCAGTGGTCAGTCATCTATAGCGTTTACTCAGAAAAGATCTACTGTGTGCTTTCTAGGTCCCAAAGAATTCCAATGCCAGAGGCTGGGGACCCAGAGGTGAATTTGATATGGTCTCTGTCTCCAAAGAGGTCTGAGTCCAGTAGGCTAGTAAATAAGTGATGGGCCAGAGGGGAGTTCTGGGAGTTTTTTGCGGGGGGCTGGTGAGAAAAAGCCTTTAACTCAGACTTGGGAAGGGCCAGTATGGAAGGCTTCCTGGAGGAGGTGAAGCTAAATGAGTCTCAACTTGTTGGGAGTTTTCTGAGAGTTCTGGGAAGGGCATGCCAGGTAGGAAAGTGTCATCGTGTGCACAGTCACAGGGATATGAGAAAGCACAACTCTTTCTGAATTTCAAATAAGCAATTAGTGACAACCATGTGGGAGGGTTCCCATGGAGGGGTGGGTGATGTCTTGTGTACCAGGCTCCGAGACCTGAGGGAAATGGGGAGAAACAGAGGATCTTAAAGACATGACGGGGTCTGTGTGTTTGGGGAAGACAGGATGGCTACAGAGGTTCAGATAAATTGGTGAGAGAGACAGGCTAGTGAAGGCGATGTTGATGTCTAGCAAAAGATAAAAAGGGCTTGGACTGACACTGGCACTGGAGGTGAGGCGTAGGGCTCACAAGACCTTATGGGGCCCAAATAGACTAACCTTGGGGTCACAAGGAATATGGGAACACTGACTGATAATTCCCAGGTGTCTCAGGGAAAAGATGTTTCTATTCAATGCATGGCTTCTGGGAAACCAGAAGCTACTCTGGCTGGAAAGAAAGCACCCTGACCCCTTAGTGTGTTTGAAGGGCCAGAGGATGGATGCCCAGGAACTGAGGGAGTTTAGAAATTAGACAGTAGAGGCAAGATTTAAAAAAAGAGTTGGTACAGCCTCACTGGTAAGAGCGTGAGCTCTGGGGTCAGGCAGCCATTGGTTTAAATGCCTGCTCTGACATCTGCTTGCTGAGCCTCTGTTTTCCCAACTGCAAAATGGGAACCATAATCCTACCTACCTCATGGGATATTTGTGAGGATTAAATGAGCCCCTGGCTACAAAGTGCTTGGCACGGTGCCTAGGACATAAGAAGGGCTTTATTTTGTGACTTCCTATTATTTGTCTTAGGGACCAAGTATGGCTTCAAAGAGCAGATGAGATCTGAGCTGATGTCAGAAGAGGAGGAGGCTAAGCCGGCTTCATAGGAGAGTGATTTGTCACACCAGGCCCCACGCCTGCAAGACCCTGCCCTTGGTGTAATGCTCTACTCTGCCATCTTGAAGTTCTGAATTTTTTAACAAAGGACCCCAGGTTTTCATTGTCCACTGGACCCCACAAATTATGTATTAGTTCTGTGAATAGGATATCAGGCAGAGAAGAGGGGGTACCTTTGAAGCAAAAGGACTCTGTGTGTGCAAAGGCATGCTAAAACTTGAGGCTCAGCTCATTCTGAAGGCAGTCCCAGACACGCTCTTTGTAGTAGGAGGACTGTGCCTTCCCAGGAAGCACACGCTCAAAGTAGAAAACAGTGAAAGGCTTCAAGTGAAACATTAAGAGGTTTGGACGCTGTGTGAGGTGTACATGGGGAGCCTTCCAAACTGAATCAGTGAATGATAATGTCGTGATAGTTCACGGAAGGCACTATGGCACTGGGGGGGCGGGGTGAATGGTGAGGATGGAGGTATGTGCCACAGTTTACAGATGGGGAAACTGAGACCATGAGAGGTGATGCGAGCAAGGATGCAAGAGGACTTCTGTGGGCTCTAGACACTTCACTTTTAGCTTCATGGACTCTTTTCTTCATAAATATATGTATACAAGTGCTAAGTCACTTCCGTCATGTCTGGCTCTTTGCGACCCTATGGAATGTAGCCCAAATGGCTACAGAGGTTCAGATAAATTGGTGAGAGAGACAGGCTAGTGAAGGCGATGTTGATGTCTAGCAAAAGATAAAAAGGGCTTGGACTGACACTGGCACTGGAGGTGAGGCGTAGGGCTCACAAGACCTTATGGGGCCCAAATAGACTAACCTTGGGGTCACAAGGAATATGGGAACACTGACTGATAATTCCCAGGTGTCTCAGGGAAAAGATGTTTCTATTCAATGCATGGCTTCTGGGAAACCAGAAGCTACTCTGGCTGGAAAGAAAGCACCCTGACCCCTTAGTGTGTTTGAAGGGCCAGAGGATGGATGCCCAGGAACTGAGGGAGTTTAGAAATTAGACAGTAGAGGCAAGATTTAAAAAAAGAGTTGGTACAGCCTCACTGGTAAGAGCGTGAGCTCTGGGGTCAGGCAGCCATTGGTTTAAATGCCTGCTCTGACATCTGCTTGCTGAGCCTCTGTTTTCCCAACTGCAAAATGGGAACCATAATCCTACCTACCTCATGGGATATTTGTGAGGATTAAATGAGCCCCTGGCTACAAAGTGCTTGGCACGGTGCCTAGGACATAAGAAGGGCTTTATTTTGTGACTTCCTATTATTTGTCTTAGGGACCAAGTATGGCTTCAAAGAGCAGATGAGATCTGAGCTGATGTCAGAAGAGGAGGAGGCTAAGCCGGCTTCATAGGAGAGTGATTTGTCACACCAGGCCCCACGCCTGCAAGACCCTGCCCTTGGTGTAATGCTCTACTCTGCCATCTTGAAGTTCTGAATTTTTTAACAAAGGACCCCAGGTTTTCATTGTCCACTGGACCCCACAAATTATGTATTAGTTCTGTGAATAGGATATCAGGCAGAGAAGAGGGGGTACCTTTGAAGCAAAAGGACTCTGTGTGTGCAAAGGCATGCTAAAACTTGAGGCTCAGCTCATTCTGAAGGCAGTCCCAGACACGCTCTTTGTAGTAGGAGGACTGTGCCTTCCCAGGAAGCACACGCTCAAAGTAGAAAACAGTGAAAGGCTTCAAGTGAAACATTAAGAGGTTTGGACGCTGTGTGAGAGGTACATGGGGAGCCTTCCAAACTGAATCAGTGAATGATAATGTCGTGATAGTTCACGGAAGGCACTATGGCACTGGGGGGGCGGGGTGAATGGTGAGGATGGAGGTATGTGCCACAGTTTACAGATGGGGAAACTGAGACCATGAGAGGTGATGCGAGCAAGGATGCAAGAGGACTTCTGTGGGCTCTAGACACTTCACTTTTAGCTTCATGGACTCTTTTCTTCATAAATATATGTATACAAGTGCTAAGTCACTTCCGTCATGTCTGGCTCTTTGCGACCCTATGGAATGTAGCCCACCAGGCTCCTCTGTCCATGGGATTCTCCAGACAAAAATACTGGAGTGGGTTGCCATTTCCTTCTCCAGGGGATCTTCCCGACCCAGGGATAGAACCCAGGTCTCCTGCATTGCAGGCAGACGCTTTAACCTCTGAGCCACCAGGGAAGCCCAATATGTATACATACATGCCCATAAATGTATACACATACATACTCATTCACATGTATACATTCATATACATGCACGTATATCTGTATGTGTAATTATACCTTCAGTTCAGTCGCTCAGTCGTGTCCGACTCTTTGTGACCCCATGAACCGCAGCATGCCAGGCCTCCCTGTCCATCACCAGCTCCCGGAGTCCACCCAAACCCATGTCCATCGAGTCAGTGATGTCATCTAACCATCTCATTCCCTGTCGACCCCTACTCCTCCTGCCCTCAATCTTTCCCAGCATCAAGGTCTTTTCCAAAATTATACGTTATGTATGTATAATTATATTTTACAGCTGCATTGGCATAAAGGCAAACATATTAATATTATATACTAAAATATTTCTCTGACTTGAAGTACAGTTGAACCAAGGTTCTGTGCTTGTTGCCCTTAACAGGTACATTATCCCTGATATGAGTTGCTCAGCTTTTCTAGCTCTTTGGGAGTTGTCCCCAGGACTCCTCTGGGTGGGCAGTCCTCTTCTCCTCAAGGGGAATGCTGGCCAGCCCGTACAGCCCTTTCAGAGGGCACCTGCTTTGCCTCCAAGAACTTTTCATTCCAATTTCCTAAGAATGGTGCTGATGACTGTTTGGGTTTGGATCCGATGGTGAGGCTGAGTGACAGATGAAGGAAAGAGAGTTGCAAACATCCCTGTGTTTTGGGGACACAAGTCAAAGGTCTCTGTGTCTGCAAATGTCTGTGACTTTACTCCTGGTGCCACCTACAGCGTCACCCCTGGGGACTGGGCTGCCTGCCTACCCCACCCACAGGGAGGGTGGGGAGGCTGAGTAAGTGGCAGCTGCTGAGGATGCTGTCTGGAGAGGAGAAACATCACTGTCTGTCTGTCTGTCTGGGGTTCCAGGAAAACCTGCCTGGAGGTAGAGGAAGCATGCAGACTCTGTGGGTCTGCTGCTTGGGTAGCCATCACGGTGGGTGGATGGAGCTCCCAGGAGGGTTGTCCCCACAGCACCTTCTTCCTCCAACTTTCCTCACAGATTCCTCACTGGCCTTCTCGTTCTTTCCTCCATATGCTCAGGATGGTGGCAGGATGACCTGATTTACGAGCTTGAGTCCAGTCTCCTGTATCCCAGCTTTGACCACTGGATGTACCTGAGTAGGAGAGACAGGCAAGAGATGGCAAGAAGAGTGCCAACTTGGGAAAGAAAAGTAGGTCCAATCAGGTCTCAATCTTCCCTCATCCCAAATCACATCTCTCCAAGCCCCTTCCTACTAGGTATTCATAGTGGATGGATGAATGAATGAGTGAGTAAACATTCAACCTTTCCCAAGTCTTAGAAGTCACTCCTACCTCTGGTCTCTAATTCCTGTAGTCAGGACATAGAACCCAACTGTATCTTCAATTTCAACAAAATTGAATCTTGCACATTTGGAGGAAAGTCATTGAACAAGCACCCAGGGGTTCTATTTTCCATGTGAAGGCTGTGGGTTTGCTGGGAAGGTGAAGGATGAAGTTTGGAATTGCTCTGGAACAAAAGCAAGACTGAACTTATCAGGGATTTGAAGACACATTACAAGGGAGGGCCATGCATTCTATGATTTGGGGAGCGGTGGAGGCATAAGAGGAATAGCTAATATTCCTGGAGCAGTTTTATTAGAGGCCAAGCACTGAGCCTGGTGCCCTGCTTACATGACCTTCTTTCATCATCACATTCACTCAGGAGGCAGGTGCCTAAGCAAGGATAACCCAGGCCATGCTACAGAAACTAAAACTGCAACAACATTCAAACACCACTCTAAATGACTTATAGATATTTTTTTTAAATGTATTTCTTGCTCACACTATATGTCCATCTATCAATGTGCCAGAGAAAGAGACATGGTGAGACTGAGATCTAAAAGCCTGGTAAGGAGGGAGGTGTCCAGAGCCTGGAATTCAGGATGAGGTCAAAAGGCCAGTGTGGTGAGAGAGCTCTGGAAAGATAAGAGGGACGGGTCAGAGAGTGGGACCCTGCTGTCTGAGATTTCATGGCTGGAGCAATAGCCAGCCAAGATAAGAGACAGGTGTGGCTTTGCGTGTGGGTGGCTAGAGTAAGATAAAGGTGGAGGTGCCCGGAACAGAGGTCAAGGTTCTGACGGATGGAGCCATGCTTCCATTCCCTCGGGAGAACTGGGGACCAGGGAAGGCGATAACAAGTCACTGGTTCAGTATGTTGCAGCTCCCTGGGTTGTACATTTTACCAGGAGAGGAGATTTGGAAATGATTTTTTAAATGGTCAGACATAGAAATATAACATATAAGACCTCAAAGAAAAGTGTCTGCGGAAGTCCACTCCGCTCTCCACTGGAAAGCTGGAGAAGCACTAGATGTAAAAGAGTCACTGAAAATTCATAGATCATGACAACCAGGAGGATCTGAGGTGCAAGCATCCAACAACCAGGGGTCTATTAAAATTTCCATTAAATGGTAACAGTAATAAAAGTTAACAGTTCATGAGAGCTTATTATACGTCGGGCTGTTCTAACCACTTTTTATGTGTAGCTGCTTCAGTTCTCTCAGGACACCTTACAGGGAGGTATTATTTTTATTCCCAGCAAGGAAGAGCTATGTAACTTGGCCAAGATTGAGTGGCCAAGTGGCCACTGATATGTCAGAAGTGTTTGAACTCAGGCAAACTGGCTTTAGAGCCCATGCACTTAAATGCTGCATGAGTGGGTCTCCAATATGGGTGAGCATCAACATCACCTGGGGCTTGTTAAGCTGAGTGTTAGGCCCCTCCACTGGGGTCTAGAGTGGGGCCTGAGAGTTTTCATTTCTAACAAGTTCCTATGCTACAGGTCCCAAGACCATACTTCCTTCTGCCTCATAGATAGACACACAGCAATCCTTCAAGGCACAGCAAGTATAACATCTCTTTCCAAACATGGCTAGGAGCAGGTATGTGTGTGTGTGTGTGTGTGTGTGTGTGTCACAGAGGACAGAGGATTATATCTTAAGTAGCCCTGAGAGATAAGAAACGTATTCCTGCCTTTTGGCCCTGAGATATGTGGGATATGGAAAAACAAACCATCCTCACAGAGACTGAGGGCATCAGGTTCCACTTAAAGCCCAGAGATGAGGCACACAGAGCAGCCAGGTTTTTAGCAGAGTGCATTTGGCTCAACACAGGAGCTCTAGAGGGCAGAATGGGAGACGGGGCAGAGAAGGCAGCAGTCACAGGCCAGAATGGGAGACCCCAGGGTGTGGGTATGGGTATGGGTGGGTAAGAAAGAAAGCAGTTGTCTGAAGATGGCCAAACAGGAGAGAGGTGCAGACCTGGAGGCCTTCCTGAAGCTAGTTATCTTCCTTCCCCTTCTGGAAATTTCCCAGGGGTCAGTGATGACAAATAAGACTGGAGCTGATACCTAAATAGAGGTTGAAGAATTTGGGGCTTCTCCTGGAAAGCAGTGAGCCAAAAGCAGGTGTCAGTCTCTGCAGAGCCAGTCATAAATCTTAAATTCAGGGATCACCAAAAAGACCAACTCTTTGCCTCCTTAAGAAAACCTCTTGCCTTCCCCATTCACTGCCTTCATGGGAGCATGTGGGGCCACCTCAGTTTCCCAGCCGCCAGCCCTCCTGCAGCTTGGGGTCCAGCTTAATTAAGAGCCCCGCCGGTCATTGGGCTCGATCACCTCTCTAATTGGGTACCAGCTGTGTTTTCTCTTGACAAGGATTCCTTTATGGGACTTCTAAAAGGCCTTCCATGAAAAAACATAACAGTTTAGGGTTATAGGATCATAAAACCAGGAACACTTGTTTTCTATAGAAATGGAGAGTGCATCTCTCTCTCTGTTCCAGAAAATATTTTTTTGGAAAACCTGGGAGGGGAGGGTATTCAACGTCAAATTCTCTGCGTGTTTATGTTCTGGATATGAATGCTGATTTTGGTTTTAAATGGAGTTTTGCATAATCACAGGTGTTGGTGCATAAAGAATCCTGGAAGTTTCCTGGCAGAAATGTGAGACTTGAGAAACTGGACCATGAATGGCTCCATTTATGAACAGCGACCACTGACTGACAGAATGACTATTAATAGCTACCATTAGCAGAGCCATTCATATGGGCTCAGCCTAATGCCAAACACTTGGGATGTATTGTCTCATTTAAACCTGGCAACAGGCTTCTGAGATGGATCTAAATGTTCTCCCCATTTTCAAAGATCAGAAAGCAAGACCCATAGAAGTGAACTAATTCATGTTCGATGTCACATGGCTCACCGTTTGGTGGCTGAGATGGAACTGAAACCCACATCTGTCTCCTGCCAAAATTCCTTTCTGCCTCTCTCCAGCTAAACAATGCAATTAACTTGTTGAACTCAAGTGCTTGGTTTGCAACAATTACGATATCAACAACAATGACCACTAACTTTTGTACAGCCCTTTCCCAGCTACTAAATTCACTTACATGTGCTATCTCATCTGCTGTGATAGCCCTGTGAGAGAAACAAAGCCGTTGCTGCAACTCCATTATCACAAATCAGGAACCGAAGTATAGGGGGCTAGGCTAGTTACTCAGACATGTATCACCAACAAAGAACAGACTGATCTAATTTCTACTCCAAATCCAGGGCCCATCTCTCTCTCAATTTGGTGCTTCCCCTGGAGGAGGCCACATATATATATATATATATATTTTTATAGCCATTCACTCATTTATTCATTCATTCATCCTTTCATTTATTCATTCAGTCACATTACATTTTCATTTCCCTAGGCTGATTATTTATACTTGGTTGCTGTCTCTCTCCCCTCCTTGCAATATAAGCTTCATGAGCAGACCTTTGCCCTTCTTATGGATTATCAAGTTTCCAGCAGCCCAGATAGTGCCTAGAATTTAAGTATTTATTGTTCAGTGCATTCAAACAAATATTAATGTAATCAGTCAGAAGATACTAATTGAGTAACTACTATATTTCAGGCACAGGTAGGTCCTAGAGATAACTGCATGAAATAAGACTGGCATGATTTCCTACATCCATGGAGCTTATGTTCTAATTTTGGGTGTGTGGAGGGGTACTTAAACACAAGTAAATGAACAAGGTAATTTCTGATGGGGATTTGTGCAATGTGGGGACTTCAGAGTGATGCAGTAGAAAGTAACAGTTACTCAGTTCTTGTCCCAGAACTGTTCTCATGCTGGTCGGGCAGACCCTGCCACCCGTAGGCAACTTCCACTGCATAGTAGTAGTCAGGGATTTACAAACTTAGAGGCAGGGCACTAGCTCAGAGGACTTGGACAGGGATGGGGGCAGGGAAGACTTCCTGAGAAGGTGGCACCTGAGTGGTTTTAAAGACAAATAGGAATCATCTAGGAAAGAGGAGGGTAAAATTCCTGGCCTGTGCAGGGACAGGTGGCAGGAGGCCAGCTGGCACAGGGCATAGAGTGACTGAACCTAGAGTGCGAGGTGGGGACAGAGGGAAGAAAAGAAGTGAGGATGACGAGAATGGACCAGGTCCAAGGGTACCGTGCAGTAATGCTTCTTTGTTTTATGTGTTGACTTGGCTAGGCTGTGGTTCCCAGTTGTTCAAGCAAATGCTAATCTGGGCGTTGCTGTGAAAGTACTTTGTAGATATGGGTAATATCTACAACCAGTTGACTTTAAGTAAAGATTATCCTTAATAATCTGGGTGGGCCTCGTCTAATCCATTGATTGGCCTTAAGATCAAAACTGAAGTTTCCCTGAGAAGGAAGCAATTCTGCCTGTGGACTGCCTTGTCAGCTCCTGTCTTAGATTTTCCAGGCTTCGGCCTGACCTGCACCTCTGGTACTTGATCAGCCGGACTCCACAACTAAAGAAGCCAATTCCTTGAAATAAATCTCTAGATGATACATAGATAAGTAGACAGATGACTCCTAATCTCCTCCTGATTTACTTTCTCTGGTAGACCCCTGACTGACTGATACATACTTAGCCAGCTAAGTGAACTTCATCTTTAACGTAGTGGAAAGAAGCCATGGCAGGCTTTGAGCAAAAGAAGAAAATAACCAGATTTGTGTGAAAACACACTGGCTACAATGTCAAGTGGATTAAAAGGGCAAGGCTGGAGGGTGGTGGGCCATGTCTGAAGCGGTTGCCTGAACTAAGTCATGACCGTAAAAATGTCTGTAAAGAAGGACCAACTCAAGCGATATTACAAAAGCAGACTTGGCTAGTCTTAAAGTCCAGTTGCTTTCAAATTGCTTGTCCAGATACTTTTGAATTGTGGTGCTGGAGAAGACTCTTGAGAGTCCTTTGGGCTGCAAGGAGATCAAACCAGTTAATCCTAAAGGAAATCAACGGAATATTCATTAGAAGGACTGATGCTGAAGCTGAAGTTCCAATACTTTGGCCACCTGATGCGAAGAGGGAAAGATCCTGATGCTGGGAAAGACTGAGGGCAGAAGTGGGGTGACAGAGGATGAGATGGTTATATAGCATCACTGTCTCAACGAACATGAACTTGAGCAAACTCTGGGAGATAGTGAAGGACAGGGGAGCCTGGCATGCTAAAGACCATGGAGTCAAAAAAAGTGGGACACAACTTAGCGACTGAACAACAACAAAGTGTCCAGTTACATGTGGATGGTGAAGGCAGTTGCAGTGAGTCCCAGATCCTTGGACATCTTGGTAGATGCAACATAAATGCCATTAGGGCAGGAATTTGGATCTGTTCCCAGCTGTCCTGTTTGCACCTAGAGCAATGCCTAGCACTCCAAAGCTGCTCCTTGTACATTGAATGAATGGATGGTGGTGCAATTCCCTGAAACTCTGACCATAGGTTGGGTGGCCTGGTGGTCAAGGATGAGAAATCTACAAGGGCGTGTGGGACAGGTTGAGTCTGAGTTGACTGTTAGGTGGGAGGAGAGACCTGGAAGGAAGCTAGAGAGACAGTCTGTGGGCAGGAGAGACCCGCAGGACAGACACTGTGCCTCGTCTCCTAAAGGCAGGGATTGTACCTGCCTTTAGGGGTCAGGACACCCTGGGGGAGTGAGGGTGTAGCATAGCACCAAGAGGCCGGGGACTGAATCTTGGAGAAATTGCAGCATTTATAGACTGGAGCAGGGGAAGAACCCCTCAAAGAAAAATCAGAAGCAGTGGCCAAAGAGGGAGGAGGCAAATCAAGAGACTACAGTAGCAAGGAGCCAGCAAGGATGGAGCCAGCGAGGACGGAGTGTTCTTGTACTGAGAGGTCAAGAGCCATGTGGACTTCAGTAGTAATCTCGGCCAGAGCAGTGATGGTGAGGGTGGAGGGGACAGAGGTCAAATGCAGACATGGACAGTGAGGTAGGGGAGGCTGTATCTCCAGAGATCTCTCCCAACCTCCCTTCCCAACAGATGACCAGACGTTACCAGCTCATCTTCAAGTATGTGAAACTGAGGCCCAGAGAGCTGAAGCTGGTGAAATGTCACAGGCCAGAGGGGACTGCACTCTAACACAGCAGTTGTTCAGAACATACACTGCCTTTTATGAGCTGGCAGGATACAGACTTTGACAAGAATGACGGCTGTGCAGGGCGGGGCGCCAGCCCTGTCCCAGCTGATCCCTGCCGACGTGCAGGGCAAGAGCCTCCAGAGCGTGCAAGAACATTTTCTCAGGGGGAACCACCTTCTCTTGAAACAGTCTGTTCTGCTGAGTTGACAGGAGAGAGGAATGGAGACTTCTCAGTCCTGGGCTGGGTGCCAAGACCAGCTCGAAGGAGGAAGGTGCCAGGAGGCCGGTCCAGCTTGCAGCCTCCCTGGGCCCCACGTGGGCTATACCAGCTCTTCTGCCTTCTCTGGGGACCACAGAGAGACTGCATGTGCTGAATGTGTTTGTTTTGAACTAACATTGAATAAGCACTTACTACGAGCCATGCTCTGTACTCATTTTTACATACTTGAGTTTATTAAATCCTCACAATGCTCTTTGAGGAATGTATGCTGATTGTTCTTGGGTAAGAATGAAAAAACTGAGGCCCAGAGAGGTTACATCCCCTGCCCAAGGTTTCACAGCTGGTTCTGCAGGTGGGAAGGCAGAGATGCTTAATTCTTCAGTCTGTTGGATGGATGACACTTTAGCCTTGGAGTGTGGCGTGGGTTCAAAGCATCAGTGGGGGCACGGAGAAGGATACAGGATTCTCTCTCCAGTTCTGGAATCTTTGGTGAATTACACCATGGCTTTGAGACTCTGTTTCCTCATCTGTAAAATGGGGGTAAAGTTGCCCACTCATAAGACTATAATGAGGCTCGAAAGGTGTGTCTTTTGTTTGTAAAGTGTCTCACAGAGAGTGTCCAGCTCAGAGAAGATACTCCATAGATGTCCTATTTCCCTTTTCTTCCTTTTTTTTTTTTTTTTTGAGGTGGGGGGCAGTGAGGGGAAGCTTTATCTTGAACTTTAGGTCACAAAATTAGGGCAAAAGTGCTAGAATCTTAATCAGACTGCCCAGGAGTCAAATGCTGCTTCTGATACCTGTTAGTTATTTGATTTTGAACAAGTCACTTTTCCTTGCCGGGACCTCAATTTTCCAGCTGCAAAATATGGGAAAATCAGTTTAGTCCAAGATCCCCAAGATCCAAGCCCCCATAACCCCTTGAACTACTATCACTTCTTGTGATCACCAAGTGATCACATCATTGTTTCCCCCAAGCCAAGGTAACACTTGAGAACCCTTTTGGCATGGACTTCCTATAGTCTGCCTATAATTCTACTAGTAAGCAATTATGCAAGGATTAAATTACCATGTTTCAAGAAGGCACTTGCTGATGTGCTAAGTCCTCTGTTGAAGATAACATATTAATCTTGGCATATGTTAATATTTGCATCACTAAGGACGTTTTATGAATGCAAAAGTCATTTATTTTATTTAGTCTGGAAATGGTTATTGGTTGCTTGCTCTACACGGGGCACTGCTTTCAATGTGAGAAATGCCTTGCTCTAGGTAGCATATAGTCCAGGCTCACATTTGCTGGCACCTGTTATAAGCCTTGTGCTTCACCGGCACAGGAGGCAGAGAACCACAGTGCTAGAGGCAGAGAATCTCAGTTCTCTGTTGCTGACGGCTCGTCAGTACAGAGCAACTTTTGAATCTTAGCTCCATGACTTCTTAACAGGTAAGGGAAGCCATTCCTTTGTGTTACTCCTCAGTTTCCTCATCTGAAATATGAAGATAATAATAGCTATTCCCAGTTCAGGTCAGTCACTCAGTCGTGTCTGACTCTTTGTGACCCCATGGACTGCAGCACACCAGGCTTTCCTGTCCATCACCAACTCCTGGAGCTTAATCAAACTCATGTCCATTGAGTCAGCAGTGCCATCCAACCATCTCATCCTCTGTCATCTCCTTCTCCTGCCTTCAATCTTTCCCAGCATCAGGGTCTTTTCCAATGAGTCAGTTCTTTGCATCAGGTGGTCAAAGTATTGGAGTTTCGGCTTCAGCATCAGCCCTTCCGGTGAGTATTCTGGACTGATTTCCTTTAGGATTGACTACTCCCAGTACTACTTTAGGATTGGCTACTCCCG